>OY992897.1:45189230-45259230 GCA_963921405.1 Cepaea hortensis
TAACTTCTTAAGCAAAAAAAGATGAGTTACAATGTTATGCATTGTGCATCATTTTTATGAAAACTTTGAAAATGCCTTACAGATTGTATCATTATTTATTATAACTCATATGCCGGTACATAACTATGGATAAAGAGTTTATAAATCTTTGAAAACGATGCCACAATATGACTATAAGTTATACAGAAAAGTTATGCCCCTTGAAATAACTTTTACAGAGTTAGGTCCCCTGAAATATATGAAATTATGATGAAAAATGAAAAATGAAATAATACTGAGTAAGCAGGCGATTTCACACTAACAAAATATCACAGTTGTCAGCTCTGGAATGAAAGGAAGGCGTGTAGAAAATTTCATCTCAATCGGATGGGCCGTTCGCGAACAAATAAAGGCCATACGGACAGAGATACATAAATACATACAGAGATACATACGCACAAGTCTTTTTTATATATAAGATATATATATATATATATATATATATATATATATATATATATATATATATATATATATATATATATATCCAACAGGTCCAGTCAGGTCTTAGTCAGATATGACTGAGCTACCGTATAACAGTAGACGGTACTACCTGGTTTCTGTTAGCGCCGAACGTTGGGTGGCGCTTACCAAACCCGACACCCCACATTGTGCCAACGGCTTCGGGCGGAAGAGCGCAATTGGGAGGGTACAAGTCTTACCCTGGTGCGAGGAAATGCAAGCTAAAGACAAAATTGTCATGGCAGGGCAGACCAGGCCCTAAGCCTTGGTTGGCGACTGGTCTAGGATCGAAGCTCCGACAGGCGGACAGTTAGAGCATTGCTTTGCTGATCCGGCAGCTTCTGCAGCTTGTCTTGTTCCAGATGTAGGGGTGTTACCTTTCCTCTGGAGTGAACTAGGCAGGCCGAGAGAGGGATCATGCTGCATGGGCAACACATGATCTCTATATTTTAGCCCAGGCTTTGTGCTATGGAGAGGCAATAACTCCATCCCTGGTCTTAACTGGTCTCGGAATCAAAGCGAGAGGCAACTGTTACGGGTTATAAGTCCTTGTCAGTTGGCGTAGACATGGGGCGCCACGCGTTGCCTCTGACGGTGGGAGACACCTATAGGTGTCACTGATCAGCTACCGCCCGCCTCAATCTGGGCAGCCCCCAGCCAATTTGGTGCTGATCCGCCACAGCCTGCCTGCTTCAATGGGTGCTTGGGGCTAGGACAAAATCTGAATCGCAGGCTGTAAAACCAATGCACCAGGTACAAACAAAAATAAAAATAGAAACCTCAAGCTACGGCTTGCAACCTGGAACGTGAGAACCATGTGTCCAGGATTTTCCACTGACTTGACCAATATTGACGATGTGAGAAAAACGGCTGTGATTGATGACGAACTCAATCGTCTTAACATTGATATTGCTGGCCTGCAGGAGACTCGCCTCGCTGAGGAAGGGTCACTCAGGGAAAACAACTACACCTTTTTCTGGAAGGGTAGAGGGCAGGCAGAAAAAAGGCAACACGGTGTGGGCTTTGCAGTGAAGAATTCGCTACTGGGAATGATTGAAATTCCAGCAGGAGGAAATGAAAGACTATTGTCCCTGCGCTTGGCAACCTCTTGTGGGTTTGCCACCATTATTACTGCATATGCACCGACACTCGATTCCTCTGATGATGTGAAGGATTTGTTCTATGAGGAGTTAGACTCCGTGATCAAGGCAGTTCCAAAATCTGACTACATTTATATGCTCGGTGATTTCAATGCTCGTGTGGGCAAGGACTCGAGTTCATGGCCAGTGTGCCTTGGAAAATACAACATCGGTCGCATGAATGAAAATGGGCAAAGGCTGCTGGAGCATTGCACCAGTAATGACCTATGTATCACAAACTCTTTTTTTAAAACAAAAGAGATGCATAAGGTCACATGGAAACATCCAAGATCCGGCCATTGGCACCAGCTGGACTTCATCATCACACGGAGACAACATCTGAACTATATATCATTGACTCGTAGTTACCACAGTGCTGACTGTGATACGGATCATTCTTTGGTTGTTGCAAGGGTTAGACTGAGACCAAAGAGAATCTACACAGCTAAACACAAATCTAGCCCCAGGATTAATATTATTAACACTCATGATCCTGAAAAGTGCTTTCAGTTTCAACAGCAACTTGAAGACGCTTTCACTGATACACCAGAAAATTGTACAGTAAATGAAAAGTGGGGTCAAATTAAGGAAACTCTTTATAAAACTGCCGTAGGGGTTTACGGCACTGTGGATCATAAGAGGCAGGACTGGTTTGCGGCCAACAGCGAGACTCTGCAGCCCTTGATTGATAAGAAGAAGAAAGCTCTCTTAAGAAACAAGGAAAGACCAACGCGTAACACTCTGAGTGAGCTAAGGCAAGCTAGGAAGGATGTGCAAAAGGCTGCCAGGCAGTGTGCAAATGATTATTGGATCAAGTTATGTGAGTCCATTCAAATCGCAAGTGATAAGGGAGACATAAGAAGCATGTATGAAGGAATAAAGAAAGCCTGTGGTCCAGTGATCAAAAGAAGTGCACCATTGAAAACCTTGACTGGAGAAATCATCACTGATAAGAAACGGCAGATGGACAGATGGGTAGAGCACTATTTGGAGCTTTACTCAAGTGAGACCAAACTAGCGGATGATGCCCTCAACGCCATAGAGGCTCTACCAACTCTTGACCACCTGGACACACTTCCCACCATAACAGAGGTTAAGTGTGCTATAAATGAACTTGCATCTGGCAAGGCTCCAGGTAAGGATGGGATTCCAATAGAGGTTATCAGGAGTGGGCAAGACACACTCACTATACAAATCCACCAGCTAATAGAGCTATGCTGGCGAGAAGGACAAGTCCCACAGGATTTCAAAGATTCAAGCATCATAACACTGTACAAGAACAAGGGCGATCGGAGCGACTGCAACAACTATAGGGGTATCTCACTTCTGTGTATTGTTGGAAAAGTATTTGCCAGAATTGTTCTGCGCAGACTTCAAGTCCTATGAGATCAAGTCTACCCCGAATCACAGTGTGGCTTTCGACAGAACCGGTCTACCACTGATATGATATTCTCATTGCGACAAATGCAAGAAAAATGCCGTGAACAGAATCAACCACTGTTTATTGCCTTCATCGACCTCACAAAGGCATTTGATTTGGTCAGTCGTGAGGGTCTGTTCAAGGCACTAAAGAAGATTGGCTGCTCACCAACTCTTCTGTCCATTGTGGAATCGTTCCACACAGGCATGAAGGGTATAATCAAGTTTGATGGTGCAACTTCTGAAGAATTTGAAATCAAGAGTGGAGTTAAGCAAGGTTGTTTACTAGCTCCCACCCTCTTTGGAATATACTTTTCACTTCTACTGAAATATGCATTTCGTGATCAGGATGGTGGTATATACATTCACTCACGCTCAGATGGCGGCCTCTACAATGCTCAGAGATTGAAGGCTAAGACCAAAATTAGGAGGGTACTGATCAGAGAGTTGCTTTTTGCAGATGATGCTGCAGTTACGACCCACTCTGAGGAAGAATTGCAATGTCTACTATCTGCATTCTCCAATGCTTGTTCTGAATTTGGTTTAACAATTAGCAAAAAGAAGACACAGATTATTTCACAAGGTGCACATGGGGTACCATCAATCTTTATTGACGACGCCGAACTAGAGATAGTAGACCATTTTACATATCTAGGATCAGTGGTAAATAGCAAATTATCCCTAGATCAGGAAATCAACATCCGGATTGGTAAGGCAGCAACAACAATGAACAGGTTAAGAAAAAGAGTCTGGGAGAACAGGAAGCGTACTGCCAAAACAAAAGTCCTTGTCTATCAAGCCTGTGTCCTTAGTACTCTTCTCTATGGCAGTGAAACCTGGACAACTTACTCACACCAAGAGAACAATTTAAACAGCTTTCATATGCGGTGTCTGCGAAGAATTCTTGGTATTAAGTGGCAAGACAAAATCACAAATACTGAAGTATTGGAAAGATCAGGTTGTGTGACAGTTTATTCCATGCTCAGTCTTCGTAGACTTAGATGGATAGGACATCTTAGGAGGATGGATGATGGTAGAATACCAAAGGATATCTTTTTTGGTGAATTACAGATGGGTAAGAGATCTCAGGGTCGGCCTCTACTACGATACAAAGATGTGTGTAAGCGGGACATGATTGATACAGGCATTGAAAATGCACACTGGGAGCAAGTCGCCGCTGAACGTGTTGCATGGAGGGCAAATATCAGAAATGGAATAAAGTCAAAGGAGAAAATTATTGCAGAAAAGTCACACACCAAGCGTTTGAGACGTAAGATGGTGCATGATGGTGGAAATGACCACGTGTTCAGATGCACCCACTGTGAACGGACATTTACAGCGCAAATTGGCCTTATCAGTCACACTCGCTACCGCCATAGTTAAAAGTTATTATGCCTTTTTAAAGCACAAACTATCGTCTGTCAAGACGGCAAGGTGCCAATGGAATATCCAAGTAGCAGCGCAGATGAAATGACGCAAAATAGAGTTAGTGAGAAAATCGCGAACCAACTTGTACGAGAAACTAGGAGGCTGACATAAAATGGAGAAAACGTCAGAGAAATTGTCAACAACAACAAACAGTCAGATCTTAGAGCTTAGTTAAACCGTATCTGATTCCGGTCCATTACTTGGAAAAAGTCACATAGGAAATTTCCGAACTGAATCAGTGCGTTATAATTAGAAAATCGACTTCTAACTACTGTTCTCCGTTGGTAATCATGAAACAGAAGGATAATTCGTTGCGCATTTGCGTCGATTACAGGAAAGTGAATGCTCTAACGCTCCTAGATGCTGAACCAATGCCAAATATAAATGAGCTGATCGATGGCATGGCAAAGTCCAAAATCTTCTCCAAGATAGACCTCACAAAGGGATATTGGCAAATCCCCATGAAGAAAGATTCCATGCACATCACTGCTTTCGCCACTCCGTTAGGTCTATACGAGTGCGCATACCTTCCGTTTGGTTTACAGAATGCGCCGAATACGTTTATGCGGATGATGCGAAAGTTACTTCACGGTATTACTAATATAGCAACTTCTATGGATGATATCTGTATACACACCTCGGATATAGACACACATGTTACGATCTTAAAACAGGTTTTCCAAAGAGTCCAACAAGCTGGTCTTAAGGCTAAACATAGCAAGACTGAAATAGGGTTCACTGAAATTCAATTTCTTGGTCATAGAATTTCTGATGGGTTCCGTAAAACAGACCCACGGGTAGTCAACAAAATTCTAAATATTAAAACTCCAACCACAAAAAAAGGAAGTTAGAAGTGTTTTGGGACTCATAAGTTATTACCAAAAGTTCATTCCTAATTTTGCTGATATGACAGCAACTTTTTCAGAGCTGTTAAAGAAAGATCAACCTACTAAAATTATTTGGACATCTGAACACGATAAACTCTTACAACAGATTAAGACTCTTTTCAGCGGTTGTCCAAAACTCAAACTACCTGATAATTCTAAAGACTTCATAGTACAGACAGACGCGAGTTTTCATTCTATATCTGCAATTCTGTTTCAAATCCATGATGGAAAATTACATCCTGTTCTCTACTTTAGCAGGAAGCTATCAGACACTCAGAGGATATATGCCATTACTGAACTTGAAGCGTTAGCGCTAATAGAGAGCGTTAACAAATTCTCTAAATATTTGCTGGGTAGAAAATTTCTGGTTCTATTTGATAATAAACCTTTGCAAGTCTTTAAAGATGGCCATCCAAAATACTCCAAAATACACAGATGGTCTCTTCTTTTGCAAGATTATGATTTCGATATCTGTCATATTCCAGGTAAAGATAATAACCTTGCAGATCTTCTCAGTAGACTGTAGAAATCTATGTAGATATCTCATTTCTTGTTATTGTCTTCGTGCATACATGTATCACAGCAGGCCGAATATCTATTTCAATTTTAGGCACCCAGATAGATTGATTCGAATTACACAAACAGTACAACATATATTTTTAATATATTGATTTATGTCAGATACGTACATATTTTTTTCCGACTTGCTTAATTGACAGGTTAGATGAAATATAGCCGAACTTTCACGAGAAATGTTATTAGGACATTGAAAAGTATATGTGGGTGACTGGATTTCGCTGAAACTGTGGTGACTTTGAACGGTATAGTTCCGATGTTCCGGAGAGGAGGACATCAAACAAGTGTTCAGTTCGACAGAAACGCGACAGACATAGAGTCAAGTCGGAATGCTAATGTTAATTAAGTATATTTAATATATTCAATAACATACATATATCCATATTTCACATCAGTACATACATTTCATAAACATGTCAAGGCAGATTTTACGTCATGGCTCAATCATTCATTCATTTGTTTATTTACATCATGATTCAATCATTCATACGAAACATACACCCGGGAAGGTTAACCCGGTCAACAAATGCCCGCAGAAGTCGGATGTGTCGGCCTAACGGCGCAAGAACGCAGCTTTGCTCTAAACAGGCACAACGCAGTCACGTCCGGAAAAAAAATCCGGAAGAACGCAGAAGAAGAAGAAGAAGAAGAAGAAGAAGAAGAAGAAGAAGAAGAAGAAGAAGAAGAAGAAGAAGAAGAAGAAGAAGAAGAAGAAGAAGAAGAAGAAGAAGAAGAAGAAGAAGAAGAAGAAGAAGAAGAAGAAGAAGAAGAAACATACATTGAAAGTATCATTCATGTGATTATTACGTCATGATGCAATCATTAATGCAAACATAATCTAAATATCATTCACGCGGTTATTGTACGTCATGATTCTCTCATCTCAATGTCGTTGATATGGTCATGACAATCGTACAGTTCACATATATATATATATATCTAACATATAGGAAGAATGTGAATATAGCGTAAGTGATTTCAGTGCTAAATACAGTCAAGAGATACATACACGTACACGTCAGATATGCAAATACGAAGAAAAGTACAGACATATACAAAGAATGCATGTATGATAGGATTTTTAATTTGTTTTATGAATTTCTATCTATTTCAGGTTAAATTAATTTGTTATGATTATTGAATTGTTAAGTCAAGATTACGCCAAAATATAATGATGGATGGAGTTACATTAGTGAATTTCTTACAAGTTATTGGAATGACAAACTACAAATAACCAATAACAACATAATCAACCACCGTAAACTAGGCTACACCTATGGTCACATTAAATATTAATTATGCATTGCATTGTTTATTATAAAAGTTGTCTATATGCAGAGCAGATATATATAAGCAAGTATGAACAAATAGTCGTCACAGCTATTTAAAAACTATAGAAAGCTCACAAAGATTAATTCAATTCGTCAGCTACAAAGCCAAAAGACCTCATCGAGCAAATTTGACAAAAAACTGAGAGTCACACGGAAGCCGATAACAACATAGCAGGGAGAGAATAATCATATAGTTACATGTTACATACCAAAACTAATACAGAGAGAATGGTACCAGTCAATCACACACGTCCCCTCAATAGGGTTTATATCTTTGGTTGGGGATGCTGGCTGTTTAGGCTTATGAGGGACTATTACTATATTTATAGTTTAATTAGCCCAGCCCTCCCATAGGCTGGTGCTACACGACGTGTACCGGGGGTGTGGATAGGAGTGTGTGCCCGTAATATAATAATATTTTTTTAAATATAAGATTTTGTGTATAGTCTATGGAATGCTATGTGGGAATTTGGAATACCAAGGAAGTTAATCAACATGACCAGACTATGCATGGAAGATACTTATAATATAGTAACATATAAAGGCAGGAAATCAGACCCTTGCCAAATAACATCTGGCTTGAAACAGGGTGGTGCACTATCGCCGCTACTCTTCAATCTGGCTCTAGAGAAAGTTGTAAGGAGGGTAAAGGAGGAATGTGATATTGGAGGAACATCCAAGCTGCTTGGTTATGCAGATGATATAGATATTATAGGGGAAAATGAACAAAAGACTTTGGAAATATTGACTCACTTAAAGGAAAAAGCCCAACAGATGGGGCTGGTTATCAACCAAGATAAGACAGAATATATGGTAATTTCAAGAGAAGAAATGGCTAAAACATCTGGCTACATACAAATAGATAATATGACCATTAAAAGAACGGAAACATACAAATACCTGGGTACAATCTTCAACTGCTCCAACATCATAAGGGAAGAAATACAAACTAGAATCAATTCTGGAAATAAGATATACAATGCACTACAACATCTACTAAAATCAAAGGCGCTATCTCGTAACACCAAGATCACAATATACAAAACACTGATCTGACCAGTTGTGCTGTATGGCTCTGAAACCTGGAGTACAACGAAAGGAGACGAAGCCTTGCTACAAACATTTGAGAACAAAGTTTTAAGACGCATCTTTGGACCCATGACCCATTAGGGATACACAAAGTGGAGAGTGGAAAAGCTGTAACAAAGACATTTATGATCTGTTTAAGTCCCAGCTAATCACTGGTATCATGAAGGCTAATAGACTACAATGGCTGGGGCATATAGAAAGAATGGAAGATAATAGGGAAACAAAACACGCTTACACTCAGGAAATAAATGATCGTAGACCCCGAAGTAGACCAAGAAGACGGTGGAGAGAAAATATATATACAGACCTACAAGCACTTGACATCAACAACTGGCAAGAGAAGGTCAACCAGAGAGACGAATGGAGACGGATTGTATCTGCAGCAAAGAACCTTAATGGCTCGGAACGCTGAAGAAGAAGAAGATAAGATTTTGTGTGTGATTAATAGGAGACCATACCATCATATTAGCACAGTAGTGAGAATAGATTGTATACATATGACTCATGGATTCTGAACTGCTACTTGTTAGTCTAGATAAACAGACTACAGTATCAAATGGTTACACCATTTTCAAAGGGGAGGGGGCATGCTGCCAAGTAGCAGCGCAGATGAAATGACGCAAAATAGAGTTAGTGAGAAAATCGCGAACCAACTTGTACGAGAAACTAGGGGGCTGACGTAAACAGGAGAAAACGTCAGAGAAATTGTCAACAATAACAAACAGTCAGATCTTAGAGCTTGACGAGCGAGGCAGTATGATTCGATTCTCCGGAACGAGATATATTATATACTGGCAGGACACTATTATGATGGCCAACAACTATTGGAAAGGAGCACGAGAATATTAATGCATGATGGATATCAGCCCGAAAATCATGGACAGATGTGCCCAGATCAGAATGAGACTTAGAAAGTCAGAGCACCGTGACTCATAGGCTAGTTGGTGAAGGACAGAAGGGCTGTGAACATATTCAACTATATATTGTTCATAATTAATATTTTTATACCGTCCCGCCTGGCCACAACAGGCACGGTATCAACGAATTGTAAATTTTCACTGATGTTATTGAATATGCAACAAGCTCGGCTCAGGCAAATAAAAAGTGCCTTAGAATGTTGAACGCCGGCCTTCGAGTCATTCATCAATGTTGGCATTATGGTTCTGTATTCTGCTGGATTGCTGCAGCCCTGGACCTTTGATCATTGTTTGTTGATCTTTCATTATTTAACGCAAGTCGCATTCTAGTGCTGAAATGCTATATAGATGGCAGTGAATCGTGGAATGTAACTGAACAAATTAGGAAGAACCTAGAAGCAACAGAGATGTAGTTCCTGAGACGAATGTTGCGAATCCCAATGCCAGAGTAACTATCGACGATTGCCTGAAAGAGTCTAATGAAACTTGAACAGCTTATAGGCCTACAACAATAAGAAAAAGACAAACAGCTTTCTTTGGTCATGCGATTAGAAGAGAGGCATTGTAGAACAACGTGACAACTGGAAAGATCGACGGGAAGAGAGGCAGAGGTAGACCAAGAGAAATGATTCTGGATGGATTGATACAGTGGCATAGAGGAATATCATCAGCAGAGTTTATCCAGAACACCAAAGACCGAGATCTGTGGAGAGCCATGAACACCTACGCCAGGTGGTATGACACGTGATGATGATGAGATTTCATCAGATAACAGCAAGTTCAATTGTTTAGCCATATAACTAGACTACCAAATGACAGTATACCTCAACAAGCAATGGTGTATGGACTAAAGGGAACCAGAAGAAGAGGCCGACCATGTAAACGATGGACGGAGAGAATAGCAGAGTCCATGGGAACCTCGATATCTGAAGCTCATAAACAGGCACTCTCCCATTGCTGTTATGTCGGTTCCTAGATCAATCAATCAATCAATCCCATTGTTTATGCTTCACATCGACAGCGCCAGATACAAAAGGAACATGGTGAGATGAGATGAGTTTGTAGTACATGATCAAGATGCTTGCAGATCTACAAATTGACGGGAAAGTCCTTAGACTCGTAAAAACAAACATATATTGGAAACAACAAGCTGCCATAAAGATTGATAATGAAGTAGGTTAAAATCAGCCTATTGAGAGAGGTGTGAGACAAGGATGTGTAATGTCTCCAGGTTCTTTATCCATATACAGTGAACATATTTTCAGACATGTTGAAGATATGAACGGAATCATCATTGGGGGACATAACATCAATATATTACAATAGATATGCGGATGATATATTACTGATCGCAGACAATGAACATGATCTGCAACATTTAGTAGGTGTTACACACAGTGAACAACTTGGTTTAGAATTACATTGTAACCAGACACAGATTATAGTCGTCACTAAGAAGAAGGAAATGGAACAATGTTATATACAGCTAAATGGGAATATACTTAAACAAGTGAATCGTTACAAATATCTCGGAACAGTCATAACATCTGGTGGCAGATGCCTTAAAGAGATAAGAACAAGAATTGCCATGGTGAAGGCAGCCTTTTTCAAGATGAAAATGTACTGACCAATAAAATATCTCGTTTGCAACGAGAAAAAGAGTGTTGAGGTGCTACATAGAACCTGTACATTTATATGGATGTGAAGCGTGGACAATGAGCAGACAAGCTGAAAAACATCTGATGGCTGTGGAAATGTGGTTTCTGAGGAAAATGCAATGAACACCATGGACAGACAGACAAACCAGTGACCAAGTACTACAAGAAACAAATTAGAACCGTAAACTGATTATAGAAATCGGACGTAGACAGACACAAATTTTTGGCCACGTTATGAGGAGAAATAAATTGGACGGAGGGAATAGCAGAATCCATGGGAATATCGATACATGAAGCCCATAATCGGGCACTCTCACGAAGTTTATACTTCACCTCGACACCGCAAGGTACAAGAGGAACATGATGAGATGCGATGAGATAAATTGGAGAACTTGATGACAGCTGGCAAGATCGAGGGGAAGAGAACAAGTGGGACGCAGAGAAGTAAATACTTGGATGGCTCAGCCACGTTGTATAGTCGAGACACGAACACAGAACTGATTCACGACTTAGGTGATCGCGTGAGATGGCGAAACATGGCCACCCACGATTGGCACATGATGATGATGATGATGATGATGATGATGATGATGATGATGATGATGATGATGATGATGATGATGATGATGATGATGATGATTTGTTCCTTCATCGGATGTCCCCGCTATGATGCAGAACGCAACACACTCAGTTATGGAAACTTTGCTCCAATGACTTGTCAGAACAAGGAAGCATTCAGGCGCCGGGGCTGTGACAACATTCCTGATATTGCATGGGAAATCGCGTACATAAGTGCACAGGAAGATAGAATCAGCGGTTCATTATTTCTGCTCTTCATATATTTCGGTTAAAAGCATACACTTGGTGTAAATAATCTAGGTATTGCCACACGAATGTTGCTAACATGTCACTATCTGGGAAGGCCTTTCTATCGCATTACCTTCACGGTAAGGGCAAACTCTTTGTAGAGCACATTTTTTGACTACGAATGGGGAACAAGGCAAATAATTGAAACACTTAAGAATGAACACGGAATATATTTTAAAGACTGAATGACTTCTAGTTGAAGAAGCAATAACAGAAGAAACAACCTATGTAAGAATGTTTCAGTTTTCATTTGAGTGTAGTTCAAGAATGTAGTAAGCACAAATGTTTTTACCCAGCCAAGCACTTAAAAATTATTTTCTGCACCTTACGACATCTGCTTGCCACGATGGAGCGTCTTTGAGTTTGTCCGAATTTGTGTTATGTCAGTTCTTCTTTAATGTACACACAAAAGCCACAATTAATAGGATGCACGATTTATTGCCTGACATATTTAGCTGCAACTAGCCAGGTGTATCTCGTCTCATCACCCCATCTCATCTAGTCTTGTTCCTCTTGTACCTTGCGGTGTCGAGGTTAAGCATAAACAGTGGGAGAGTGCCCATTTATGGACTTCATGTATCGAGATGCCCATGGACTCTGTTATTACCTCTGTCCAACGTTTATGTGGTCAGCCTCTTCTTCTGGTTCCATTTGGTCCGTACATCATTGGTTGTTGTGATTACTGTTAGTTGGTAATCTAGTTATGTGGCCAAACCATTTAACTTGCTGTTTTCTGATAAATCTAGGGCTGCTATAACCGCCCATTTTAGTCCTGATTTCTTCATTTCAAACAACATAAAGTAACATAACTAGATACATCCTTGAAGCTTAAATATGCACATGTTCGCACAGCAATGTTAATTGTAGACGTTAATTTTAAACTGACTAACATGTCTTTCTGCTTGCACAAAACTGGCCTATGTAGATTAATCATTATGACTTCTGCAAACTTTAACAAGTGACTGATTGGAGAGATTAGACGTAGACAGTCAAATTTTTTTGGACATGTTATGAGAAGAAATGGATTGGAGAACTTGGTGACAACTGGCAAGATCGAAGGGAACAGACTAAGAGGAAGACCGAGAGGAAAATACCTGGATGGCTTGGCCACATGGCATGGACGGGACAGGAACACTGAGCTGATCCACGACACAGGTGATCGAGTGAAAAGGCGAGTCATGACCGCCCACGCTTTCCGGCATGGCACATGATTGATTGATTGATTGAAAGGCACTGTCTCTATCAATCACATGGCCGCTTTCCAAAACGGTCCTCGAAATCGACGAAGCGGGAAGTTTCCGGCGTGTGGGTATGCGTTGTTTCAGCTTGAAGGATTTATCTAGATGAGTGTTTCCCAACCTTTTTTGTGGTACGCCCCACCTAAGCCTTTCTAAAATTCGTATGCCCCCCCCCCATATTTTCATCCTTATTAATATTCAAAAATTGAAATGTTCACTAAAGAAACTTGAATATTTTTTTTAGAAGGTCTCACGGTTCCCAGAGGGGCCAGAGCGCGCCCACCCCCACCCCGTCCGTGTGTGTCGGGTGAATTTAAAAAAAATTTTTTTTTATTTTGGTTCCCCCTCCTCCCCCTTTTTATTGTGTGGACCTTAATCTCACTGTGAGCTATTGCCCGCAGTGGTCCACCAGGCCCACATCTAAGGTGAAGATATGTGATGGGTTTTTATTTGATCATCCCGGCCCCCGACCAGACTAGGCGCACTACTGGGGGGAGAGCAGCAAATGCACCCGATCCTAGACAAAGGACCGATAGGTTTAAGGAAGAATCACTGTAAATTATTGAGCAAACACAGTAAGTGAATTTTCAAAACATATAATGCAGAACTGAAATTCAAGTACAAAATAATTTTAATGAAAGATTTTTCTATATCATTTTAATTATTAGTAATTATTTAGATTTAGTGAGATCCTTGCGCTTGATGCTTGCTGCAAAGAGATTTTATGTCAGGTTCCAATTTAGTTAACTTCAGTCTCAAGTCTCCCCGTTTTGTTATATCCAGCCGATTTCTTCCATTTTCGAATTGCCCTCCCAATCGAATTGCCCCCCCCCCCCCCAACCCTGTGGGGCGTGGGCCCCACGTTGGGAAACACTGATCTAGATATTTTACAATATTTTATGTGGATTCTGCAGTATGCACCTGACGAGATGCAGCAAAATATTCCAGGCAATAAATCGTGCAATCTATTGTTTGTGTCTTCGCTATTCAAACGGGAAAACATTGTTTTGATTTCTTCATTTCTGATTTTCTTTCTTCTTGATACATTGAGTATTCTTCTTAGGAATCTCATTTCTGTTGTGGTCATTTTCCTTTTCTCATTTTCTGTAATTGTCCAGGTTTGTCTTTAGTAGCATAGAACTGGTAGGAACATCGTGTTGTATAGTGCTTTTTTAGTAGATATTGATACGTGTTTGTACTTTAGTAATGGTGCCATTTGTCCAATGAGTTGGTTTGCCTTATTGCATCTATTTGATGAGGACGGGCAGGCTTCGTGCGGAGTGGCTTGCTTCGCTTCGGAGGTCACGGGTGACAAGCATCGCCTGGATCTTTTCTCCGGGGCATGCCGGTGTGCTGGGGAATGAACAGGCGGACAGATTGGCTGGCTCTGCAGAACTTGGTGGAGTA
This sequence comes from Cepaea hortensis, assembly GCA_963921405.1. Lineage (NCBI taxonomy): Eukaryota > Metazoa > Mollusca > Gastropoda > Stylommatophora > Helicidae > Cepaea > Cepaea hortensis. The sequence goes on from OY992897.1 coordinate 45,203,688, forward strand.
TTGATACATGACAAGGCAGACGTGGTTGCGGCCTTGTGGGAGCATGTGCACACCTCGGAGGAGAAAATGGATTACCATGGTATGGCAAGAATGAGACAGCGAGGAGTGACGAGGGGATCTGGCCGACGCTCAACGCTCAGAGGAAAGGTGAGACGGACATATAATCAGATTGCTACTGGTACTATTAGTGTTGGAACTCTTCGCTGGCTGCTGAGGATGGGGACGGAGCGCTTATGGAAATGCCCCGAATGCTGTGATGTCGATTCCTAAATCAATCAATCAATCAATCATTGCATCTATTTTCGATCTCGTCTTCTGATATGCCATGTGATGATAATATACTTCCAAAGTACTTGAAGCTCTTTACTTGTTTCAGGAGGTGTTCTTTTAGACGAATCTTTGTTGTTTTTTCTTCTTTGGTTATGTTCATTACCTCTGTTTTACTGATGCTAATTTTCATGTTATGTTCCTTACATATTTAATTTAGACCATTCATGTGGTCTTGTAATTCTGCTTCTGAATTTGCTATTGTTATTTGTCCATCAAGAATGATGAACACCATTTATTTCACCCAGTGGGGTTGAAAGTACGGAGCTCTGAGTTAAAACTGATAAGGCCTATTTTGGCTCGAAATGTTCTTTGACAATGTGGGTAAAGAATACTTGACGTTCTAGAAGGGGGATCTTCTGCAGTGCTTTTTTTTTCCTTCTGTCCAGCCTTTGTTTCGCAGCTCTTGCAGTCCTTGTTTGCTTCACAAGTGACTGCACCTTCGCATAATAATGTACGTCACGAATTTCGGTCTTTGGCAGCAGTCTCCCACGTGTTATGATGAATTCCAAAAGCTTTTAGTGAGATCTTCAGAATATACTGAAAGCGTTTCCTCTGGCCGCCTTGGGAGCGTTTACCACAAAGCAGCTCGCCATAAAAAAAAAAAAAATGGTTTTTGCTATTAGTGCTTGATCGTCCACAAATAGAAGTTATTTTTTTGTTTGTTCGCATATCATTTACAGGACATCGCTGTCAACATTAGCATCTTTCAGCTGATTGTTGATTTCTTGGCAAGATTACGCTCAGTAGTTTGTCATTAGGAGTTCTTTAATGGTATAATTTGTCATTGGTTCTTCTTCTGTGTTCTGATCGCCATGCAGTGTTCTTGTGGTCTCTGTTTGGTTGGTTTCTTTACATATGCTGTCTATATCTTATATATAAAAGGCAATCTCCGTCTTTATGTATGTATGTATGTATGTATGTATGTATGTATGTATGTATGTCCTTTATTTGTTCGCGAACGGCCCATCCGATTGAGATGAAATTTTCTACACGCCTTCCTTTCAATCTAGCGCTGCCAATTGTGATATTTTGTTAGTGTGAAACCGCCTGCTTACTCAGTATTATTTCATTTTTCATTTTTCATTATAATTTCATATATCTCAGGGGACCTAACTCTGTAAAAGTTATTTCAAGGGGCATAACTTTTCTGTATAACTTATAGTCATATTGTGGCATCGTTTTCAAAGATTTATAAACTCTTTGTCCATAGTTATGTACCGGCATATGAGTTATAATAAATAATGATACAATCTGTATGGCATTTTCAAAGTTTTCATAAAAATAATGCACAATGCATAACATTGTAACTCATCTTTTTTTGCTTAAGAAGTTACTGTAGTCATGCAGGTGATTAAGAAGAGTTTTCATTAAAAATAATGGATGGTGTGTAGAAGGACATTCTTTTAAGTTACTTTTTTTGTTGTATGAATTTAATGAGAACTTATATGACTACTTATATGAATTAAATAAGATGCTCCCCACCAGGGACTGGGCGAAGCCGGACAGGGTCAGGTCAGACAGATAGACAGACAGACAGACAGATAGACAGTCGGGAACAGGAACTTATATGACTACTTATATAAATTAAATGAGATGCTTCACACCAGGAGCTGGGCGATGCCGGGCCGGGTCAGACAGACAGACAGACAGACAGACAGACAGACAGTCAGTCGGTAACGGGAACGAGAACTTATATGACTACTTATATGAATTAAATGAGATGCTCCCCACCAGGGTCTGGGCGAAGCCGGGCAGGGTCAGCTAGTAGGTTATAAACAAGAGAGGGGACAAGACACAACCTTGTAGTAATTCGGATCTTATGGTGAAGGGTTCTGGGTATCCTCCATTTGTTCTCACTATGCATTCACTGTTTGTGTATAAGCTTCTACATAGGTTTGTTGATGTTTACTACTCCAAATCGTTTAAGGATTTCCCACACCTTATTTCTATCTACTCCATCAAATGCCTTTTATTGGTCGAAAAAAGGCAAAGTAAGTGAATCGGTACAATTATCTCGGAACAGTTATAACATCTGATGGGAGATGCATTGAAGAGATTAGAACAAGAATCGCCATGGCGAAAGTAGCGTTTAGCAAGATAACAAACATACTGACCAATAAAATGTTGTCAACTGAAACGAGAAAAAGAGTGTTGAGGGTCTACATAGAGCCTGTTCTTTTGTATGGATGTGAAACTTGGACAATGAGCAGTCGAGCTGAAAAACATCTGATGGCTGCAGAAATGTGGTTTCTGAGGAAAATGCAAAGAATACGATGGACAGACAGAAAAACCAATGACCAAGTACTACAGGAGACTCAATGACACAGAACATTACTCCCAACATAAACGGACTGGTAGCCAGGAAAAGATGCTAAACATCGTGCTCTGACAAATTGACATAAGAGTGAAAATGTGTATACCATTGATGTTTTATTATTAAAACGGTGTTTTCTGTTTTAATTTATATTAATGTTTAAAACAGGTTTAATTTTCGGCTTATTGAATGTTTATCCTGTCCGGCCCGCATCCTTACGTGTGATTTGAGTTTTGGCCCGCTTAGCGATTGAGTTTGACACCCCTGTGTTATGAGAAGAAATGGATTGGAGATTTCGAAATTTCGATTTTTCTGAAAGCTGTCTAAGAAAAAGAAAAAAAAAAAAAAAAAAACTGTGCATCCTTTGTTTGTTTTTTCTTAAATCCAAGCTGTGTTTCACTTAGCTGGGGTTCTATTATAATTCGTAATATTTTCTCGAGAATTTTGCAAAATATTATTCCAGTATTACTGAAAAGTGAAATGCCTCTGTATTATGTGCAGTCTCTTTTACTGCCTTGTTTTCCAAACAGGGATAATTGTCGCGCTTCCCCAGAATCGTGGTGTCTGTTGTTCTACCCAAACACAGCTAAATAGTAGCCATGCAGTTTCGACTTTTCTTGCTGCTTTAATTCGTTCATTTGGTATTTCGTATTGTCACGGTGATTTATTCAATGGGGCTTTTCCAACTTTTCTTTCAGTATGTCATTGTCTAGTTTTTCGATGGCATGTGCAGTCGGTTTCTTGAAATCCTATGGAATCTGATGAAATGTTGAGAAGTTCGAAGTATTGCCTCAATCTTTTTAAGATGTGTTTTTGTTCACTTATTGGTTCTCCCTTTTCGCTACTAATTACGTATTTCATCTGAGAAAAAGGGTTCTGCTCTGATTTTCATTGCATTTAACTTTTTGAAGAAGTTTCTTGTTGCCTCCTTGTAGCTTTTATTAAGGGTTTCTCCATATTACTTCCAGTCGTTTTTTCTTCTCTTTATTATTATATTCGAGTGTCTTCTTGCGATTCTTTATTCTATGTAATCACGATCCTGTTTGCTTTTAACTCACTTTTTATATTTTACCTTTTGTCGTTTACAGCTTTCTTTACCTGGGCGTACCAGTAACTTGTCATTTTCTTTACCCGTGTTTTTCATGGTTTTACATGCTATTTTTACAGTATTTAAAACATTTGATTTGAACACATCCCATTCTTCTTCCATTGTTTTTCTTTCTATAGGTAGTTTTACAAAGATTTTATTTAGTGCTTTCTCATAATTTTCCCTCACTGCCTTGTCTTTGAGATTTCTAATTTCTTCTAATTTGAATGGTATGGTATTACCAGATCTTTGCTTTCTTTTTCTGTTGGTTCTTTTTGTGGTAATAAAAGCTTTGTGTTTAAATTACAAGGTACGTATATGTGCACATATGTAATAACTGTGTGTTTCTTTTATACTCACTGTTGTGATTCTTTCTGATATATATATATATATATATATATATATATATATATATATATATATATATATATATATATATATATATATATATATATATATATAATTTCTAATATTCCTCTTGAGAGCCCTGCCCTGGTTCAATGACTATTCCTACACCATATTTGGCCGTTTCTTGTTGTTCCACTCAGGAGTAGACATTCATATAACTGTGATGGATATCCTTGCATCCTTTCCCTTTTATTCTGTTGTCCGCTATTCCCATCAGTCCGATTTTCCTCATTTCCATCGTTTCTATGAATTCTTCTTCTTTACTGTTAAAATCGCATATTATCAGTCCTCCTACGTTTTTATTCGCTTATCTGCCTCGCTGTCCTTAAACGTTCTGGGTCTGTTTCCATTAGGGCCAGTCCGAATATGCTTCTTTCTCTTACTTTGAGCAGTATATAAAATACCCCGCCTGCTCGCTAGGCCAATTATAGGTTTAGGACAAAAAAATTGACCGAGGGAAATCCGACTCCTCCCCTCCCTCCCCCTCCAATCCTGGCGAGCCAGAGCCCGGTTGGCCAATGACCTCGCGGTCATGGTTTCTCAGTCTACACCACGGAGGAGGGGGGGGGGGTGATTTGGGGGGGGGGGGGGTTGAGGTACCCAACTGCAATTATATATGATGAGATTGCGGAGCGCTTGTTGTGCGGGGCTTGGATGAGACACAACGGTCCATTGCCATTCATTTCAGCGCTACGGGTCCTGGCAGGAAACTTTGTCAGTACTTCGTACTTGACTGATTGATTGATTGATTGATTTAGGAATCGACATCACAGCATTCGGGGCATTCCCATAAGTGCTCCGTCCCCATCCCCAGCAGCCACTTCGTACTTGAAAGTTAAGAGAATGGATGTATCTAAAACCGGCAACACTACGGTGGTTAAGGGTGCACAGTTTAAGTCAATGACAAAAGTGTGGTGTGCTAACCAAATAATGTATGGGCACTCGACGAGTGACATGGTCCATATCACACCGTCCACCTTTACTTCCCGTAACATTTCCATGTACCAATTTTAGACTGCATCGATCAGCGAGTACAGGCCAGTTAACACAAACAAATTCGAGCCTCGATGTGCATTCGAATATCTGACGTCCTGGCCGACAGGCAAGAGTGCTAGCTAGTGATCTATCTCGACTTCCGATAAAGAAGTAGCAGCAGCGACAGGAAACCCAGATATTTACAGCCTGGCACCACTGTTTAATAAATGTGTTATATGTTCTTCCACTTGATGTGTAACAGTAGAGCAAATCACTGAAATAACCTGGGAGATCATACTGGATGTGGAACATAAAGAAGGCTTTCACAACATGGATAGGAACACTCTTTGGACATTGACGAGGCACTATGAGATCCCACAACAGACCATTTACTAACTAGAGAAAACGGTTATTTGCATGTACTTTTACACGACGTCAAGTCAACCCCAGCATTACTTGGCTCTTTATGTTTTACTAGGCAAGTTTATGTTCAGTAGTTTGCCATTGCGTTCTCAACCACCAACGCTCATACCCTTGTATGAAAATCAGCGTAAAGCGATCTGCTTCCAAATCGCTTGCAGCACTTTCACCATAGCGCCGACTCTGAATAAAGCAAGACATAAACAGCTCTTTTTTCAATCACAACATAAGAAGTAAGACACATTAAACACAGTTGACTGGAGATTCATTTCAAGCAAAGAATGGCAAACAGATCTATCCAACACGAATGTAGCATCCTAGAATATTAGGTATCAAGAGAAACAAAACTGTGCAAAATAGAATATTGTGGCAAAGTTAAACTATGTAAAAAGATATGAAAGTCTAGGAAAGATCATTATGAAGGGAAGTGTACAGGGAAGGCTAAGACGAGGAAGATTACAGCGTTGACTGAAGCACGACAAGCTAATTCACACAAGTTGGAAATTGGAAACAAGATAACTCCGGGAAGGATAACCCGGTCAACAAATGCCCGCAGAAGTCGGATGTGTCGGCCTAACGGCGCAAGAACGCAGCTCTGATGTAAACAGGCACAACGCAATCACGTCCGAAACAAAACAAAAAACTCTCCGGATGAACGCAGAAAAATAATAATAAGAAGAAACAAGATAAGCTACTTTACACAAAACGACAATTTAAACAAGATAAGTTAATTTAAACAAGACAGCAATTGAAACAAGATAAGCTAATTTACACATGACGGCAATTGAAAAAAGATGAGCTAATGTACCCATGACGAGAGTTGTAACAAGAGAAGTTAATTTACACAAGACGGCAATTCAAACAAGATAAGCTAATTTACACGAGACGGCAATTGAAAAACAGAAGCTAATTTACACAAGACAGCAATTGAAGCACGATAAGCTAATTTACACAAGACAGCAATTGCAACAAGATAAGCTAATTTACACACGACGAGAGTTGTAACAAGAGAAGATAATTTACACAAGACGGCAATTGAAACAAGATAAGATAATTTACACAAGACGGCAATTGAAACAAGATACACTAATTTACACAAGACAGCAGCAGAGGCAGGACATCTAGCTGTTGATAGAGAGAAATGTCGAAAGCTTGTTATGTGGGGGAAGTTCTGTATAGGAGAGGTCTGAATGATGAGTGTGTCTCATGATCGCTGCGTCTTTACACGGGTCTGTCCTATCATCTCTGCGTCTTTACGTGGGTCTGTCCCCACGATCCCTCTGTCTTTACACGGATCTGTCCCATGATGTATGTGTCTTTACACGGGTCTTCCCATAATCTCTGCGTCTGTACACGAGTCTGTCCCATGATCTCTGGGTGTTTCCATTACTTCCATGAGTGCGGATCAATGTCTGCAAATTTACTTCTCCCGATAAGAAAATCGTTATTTTGTCGTGACATTATGAGCGGAGAATGTGTCGAGAGCGCGGTGACAATCTGGAAGCATGGATGTATTAGACACCGCGATGGACAGAGAGAGAATGTGCTGGATGAATTAAAAGTGTGGTTTACGGAAAACACGTTAACACCTAGGCCAGAGAGATCGGCATAATGGCAAACTACTGAATGTAAACTTGCCAAGAGATCAGCACAGCAAAAAAAAATGCTGGTGTCGACTGCTATGTCCTGTAAAGGATATGCAACCAACTTTAGCTTGAACACACCAAGTGTGCTGTTAAAGTCTGCTGAGAATCGTTATCGTGTTTCTCTCTACCTCATGCCGAAGGAAACCTTAGCTGCAAAATGCAACTAGTCAACGACACGTCGCCAAATAACAACACATAATAAATCAATCGCACAAGATGAAAGAATGTTACTCTGATATACGAATAATGATAGGACACGGAACAGAGCTTTAACGCAGAGATGACGGTAAAAAAGAGGAAGGAACGGCAACGGAAGGTAAATGATAGGAAAGATTGGCCTGAGATGCTGACGACCCTGTGTTCTATGGGGGAGGGGGGGGGGGGGTAATGAAGAAGAAGAAAAACACAGAGGCGCGAGTTTGATGTACATCTGATGGCAAAGCAAGTGCAGAAATGGAAGGCATGTAGAACAATGTAAACTAAATCATTTGGCAACTGCCTTCGATGTTACAGAAAACAAGCATTTGATGTGTGGAAAAAAACAACAACAACAACAACATACATTCCCATTTTATGCCATTAGAGCAAGGCTGGATATTAACACACACACAAAAAATGCTAAAAAGAGATTGCAACAACAGGAATGAAATACCAGAAAATGTTATTTATCGTACACAAAAAATGGGGGGGGGGGCGGTGGGCGGAAAAGAACCACGATAGGACACGATGATATAAAAACTCAAGCTGGCGTAACAACAGTGATAGAGTTAATAAGAAAACACAAACAGGTACAGGTATTTGACCACGTTGATACGATTAAGGCAAGAAAACAACAGGTGAAGATATGCGACTGGGTATCTCCAGCAGACAGTACACCACACACAGCAATATTGCTCAGAACCAGATGGGAATAGATAGACGGCGGCGCTCGCAAAAGATGGTTACACCATATAGCTGAAGTAATCGCCACAACGTTGTGTAAGACATACGCCGGAGCTGCTACCAGGACTCTTTCCTAGTCTTAGTCTTTATAAGACAATTGTATACAAGACACATATCAGAGCTGGAGACAATTGTGGACAAGACACATACTAGAGCTGGTTCAGGGAATCTCTTTTTTTCCTGGCCTTTGAAAGACAAATGTGTACAAGACACATACCAGAGCCGATTCCATGGCTATTTCAATGACCTGACAATAGAAGACAATTGCGTATAAGACAGATACCAGACTGGGTTCCAATGATTCTTTTCAGGTCCTGGCATTTCAAAGACAACTGTGTACAAGACACATACCAGATCTGCTTCCAGTGCTTTCTTCACGTGCTAACGGTGAGATACACATGTATAAATACCGTGGGAGTCTCCGTGGCGAAGTGTTCAAGCCGTTTGACTCGGGCTCCGAAAGTTGTGGGTTCGATTCCGGGCAGCGTCCTTCAGTTCACGAGTGAAATTTTTCGGAGACTCCTGTGGGTCGTCGTTAGAGCTACGGAGTTCGTGCTTTGTGCGACGCTTTCCGCCCTGCGGAAAGAGACCGAGCCATATGGGATAAAACCCGGTGCAATGAAGTCGACCCTGCGGACTTTTATGCGACTTATTTTTATTTTATAAATACCGTAATGTTGAGAAAAAAGCATAAAAGCCCTAGCGCTGTGAGTCAAATATTCATGTCCTAATGATGGGATACAATAAGAAATGGCATAACGCTGAGATACTAATAAAATATCCTAACGGAAAGAGACAAACATCAATGTCCTAACATTAAGAGACAAAGAATAAATGCCCTAATGATGAGCGACAAACAGAAGTGTCCTAACTGTGAAAGACAAACAGAAATGTCCTAACGTTGAGCGACAAACGCAAATCGAAACAATGGGTATTGCATTAGAATCGACTCGGGTCGCACTGATTAACTCTCTGAATGTTTTTTTCTTCTTCTCTGAAGCAGAAACATCGAGGAATGGAGCTGTTCACATTAACTAGTTCATGGCCAAATAAATTTGAAAGTATTATATTTCACATTTCCACAACAGTATATGTCGCACGGGGAAACCGCAATAGCACAGTGGCGAGGACTGTTTTGATCTATTGTGATATTGTCTGGACCCGGGTGAAGATCATTCTGAACTTCCATCTTCAAATTTGTTGATCTTTCACTATTATTCAGAATTTCATAATGTTTCTCTCTTATATTGTTATAAAGGTCTTTCACATAATCTGAACATGCATTTAAAAACGGATCTTTTTCAATTATTATTGTGCCATTGTGGTTTTTAGGCAAACCACTAATAAGTGTGTTATTTTCATAGTGTTGTCGTGAATAATTTTGTATTCCGTGTGTTTTGTTTGTTTTCAATTTCCCGCAAATTTTCCTCAAGCCATGCTTTTTTGGAGCCTGTTTGCACAATTTCCTAATGTTTCTGTGAAATTTGCATGGTTATTTTTGTTATTCATTATTATTTTCATAAGTCGGTAACTATAGCTTTCAATTTTTGTTGTCCAAGTGTGTCCTCTAGTCTCTTATGACTTCTTCTCACTTCTATGAGCGTCAAACAATACTATGTGTGTTTATTTATGACCTGTTCTATCAGGCAAGTGCTGCAGTGTCTGGCTGTTTACTGCAGACCAGCCCTGTCTCTTATGATCCACAGCGCCATAAATCCCTACCACCGTTTTATAAAGTTTCCTTAAGTATACCCCACTTTTCAACTTGCTGTTACAATATGTTGACATATTTAGGCATGCTTTAAAAGCCATGGACCCCGCGAACAAATACATGTTTGGTGAATATTGGGTCAACCATAAACTAGCCCATACAGTGTAGTGAGAACAGGGCTGCTTAGACGTTCTATGTCTGAAGAACTTTGGCGAGAGACACTTCTGCAAAGGCTCTGACGAAATAGAATCAGACTTACTCCAGCCCAAGGAAATAGTATTTAGGTGCAGAATGTCGCAAGCCACCCGACACGACACGTGATGATAACTATTAGAGATTTAATATTCACTGAAAGTATTATATCTAATAAAAAATGCTAACAGATTCAGAGCCAAACAAAAAAAATTACGTGTGGACCAAATAAAAATAATTGACGGAAAATGGCAACGAGTGGTGTGTCAGTTATGACTTAATATTTGTTAATATGATGGAAGACATGTAATATACCGCATATTTCGGTGATATATAGGCCATAGGCAGATACGGGAAGATGCCTACGGCGATTAATCGTCCTATGGCACATAATCAGTTAATTAGCATGAATGGGACAGGTGTCATTCCTACCAGAATAGTGTCATTCCTACCAGAATAGTGTCATTCCTACCAGAATAGTGTCATTTCTACCAGAATAGTGTGTTTCCTACCAGAATAGTGTCATTCCGACAGGAATATGGTCATTCCTACCGGAATAGTGTCATTCCTAGCAGAAAAGTGTCATTCCTTCCAGAATAGTGTCTTTCCTACCAAAATAATGTCATTACTACCAGAATTGTGCCATTCCTACCAGAATAGTGCCAGGATAAAACATGATTCTTTGATTAGCTCTAAGACCAATGACCAACTAGACACCCCTTTCTCCTCTTACTTGGACGCATGACCAACTAGACGCATGCGTCGAAGTAAGAACAGAAAGAAGTGAAATAGGTTCATAGTTGGTCATGCGTCGAAATAAACTTGTTCCCGTAGCGAGGCCCTGCTGTCATTTAGAGGTTACAGGTTCAACTGTGAAAGTGAGAACTGCAAGAAATATGCGCCGTGTAAAAGAACAAGTGTATGAAGTGTAAACAAAATCAAATATCAATCAATCAATCATGTGCCATGCCAGAAAGCGTGGGCGGTCATGACTCGCCATTTCACTCGATCAACAGAGTCGTGGATCAGCTCAGTGTTCCTGTCTCGTCCATGCCATGTGGCCAAGCCATTTAGGTATTTTTCTCTCGGCCTTCCTCTTGGTCTGTTTCCTTCGATCTTACCAGTTGTCACTAAGTTCTCCAATCCATTTCTTCTCATAACTTGTCCAAAAAATTTTGACTCTCTACGTCTAATTTCTCTAATCAATTTACGATTTTCATTTGTCTCCTGTAGTACTTGGTCATTAGTTTTTCTGTCTGTCCATGGTATTCTTTGCATTTTCCCCAGAAACCACATTTCTGCAGCCATCAGATGTTTTTCAGCTTGACTGCCCATTGTCCATGTTTCACATCCATACAAAGGAACACGCTCTATGTATCCCCTCAACACTCTTTTTCTCGTTTCGATTGACATCTTTTTATTGGTCAGAATGTTTTTAATCTTGCTAAAGGATACTTATATTTCTGAAAATAATTTCACTGTATAGGGAAAAAAGATCTGGAGACATTGCACATCCCTGCCTAACACCTCTCTTAATAGGTTGGTATTGTTCCGCTTCATTATCAATGCTTATGGTAGTTTGTTGTTTCCAATATATGTTTTATAAGTCTAATGTCTTTCCCATCACCATGGTGACATGTCTAACTCTATCAAAAGCCTTTGTGTAGTCAATAAAGCATAGATGTATATCCTTGTTTACTTCTATAGCACGTTCAATTCAAATATGCGCCATGTAAAAGAACGAGTATATGAAGTGTAAACAAAGTCAAATATGCGCCATGTAAAAAGAACAAATGTATGATTGATTGATTGATTGATTGATTTAGGAATCGACATCACAGTATTCGGGGCATTCCCATAAGTGCTCCGTCCTCATCCTCAGCAGCCAGCGAAGAGTTCCAACACTAATAGTACCAGTAGCAATCTGATTATAAGTCCGTCTCGCCTTTCCTCTGAGCGTTGAGCGTCGGCCAGGTCCCTTCGTAACTCCTCGTTGTCTCATTCTTGCCAGACCATGGTAATCCATTTGCTCCTACGAGGTGTGCACGTGCTCCCACAAGGCCACAACCACGTCTGCCTTGACATGTATCAATACTCCACCAAGTTCTGCAGAACCAGCCAATCTGTCCGCCTGTTCATTTCCCAGCACACCGGCATGCCCCGGAGAAAAGATCCAGGCGATGCTTGTCACCCGTGACCTCCGAAGCGAAGCAAGCCACTCCGCACGAAGTCTGCCCGTCCTCACCCTCGTCAGCATGCTTTCTGAGTCAGTTACAATCACGATGTGTGTGTGTGTGTGTCGTATTCTCCATCCAGCGGAGAGCCGCAGTGACTGCCTCCACTTCCATTCTTAAGCTGGATGTTGTGGTATCATATGCCAGGCTCTCCTGCCCCAAGCATCGACCATTAGCTTTGGCTATGAACCCCCAGCCACTTCTCTCACTTCTTGACACCGAACCATCTGTGTAGATAATCACATCACTCGAGTGAGCATTGTCCTGAATTAGTTGCTGGATTTCCACTTCCGTGGCCCCTGCTGGCCACTCCCTGCACTCCCGGCTTAATGTGATTATAACTCTGCACAAGTCTGACTGCACCGCTGGCACTCTGACCCACTCCTCTCCACGCCTAATGTTCCCCAAGGGGCAAACCTGCCTGATCGTATCCTCCGCCTGAGCCATCCATGATTTCCCTCTTATCAGTCTCTGACCCTTAACTGCGTCCAGCGCCTCATGCAGTGGGTGGTCTGTGTCTGCAGCTACTCTGAGGTATGCCTTCGCCTGCATCACCTTGAGCCTACCAGCAACAGTCGGCAGACCATGGATGTAACGCATACACACTAGTGGGGTGTCTCTAGTGCATCCCAGAATGACCCGCATAGCTTCGTTCTGTATGCGCTCTAACTTCACCAGCTGACTCTCTGAGACAGTGAGCAGACCTAATCCATAATCAATTACTGAGAGGATCAAGTGCTGGTATAGTCTGAAAAGCATTCTCTGCTCTATGTCCACCTCAGCCATAGTTTTAAGTGCGTTGAGTCCCTTTTGAGATCTTGTCACGACCGTCTCCACATGGTCCTTGAAGGATAGGATCCTGTCAATTGTGATCCCCAGATACTTCAGTTTGTTCTCACTGCTGACATTTCTACCATCTATCGCGAGGCTTGGGACATCAGCTCTTACAATCCTGTTGTCCAGAGAGCACCACAAAACAGCCGCCTTTTCCACGTGGATGACAGCACTCATTTCTGTGCACCAGTCAATCTACTGTCGCCTGAAACTCCTGGGCTGTTTGCTCCCTATCTCTCCCCTGCCTATATGCAAGAATATCATCTGCAAATGTTAGTATTCTTCCAACTCCTGGTGCTTCTAGGTTTGCAATCTTCTCGTATACACATTAAAGAGCACCGGTGAGTCTGCAGATCCCCGTGACAGTCCCGGGGTTAACATATGTGGCTCTGAGGTCCATGCGCCCAGACGGAGAGCAACCCGACGAGAGTGCAGGACGGCTGCTATCCAGTTCACCAACCAGAGATTGACCCCCTTCTCCATCAGTGCGGTCATCAAAATATCATATCGAACTCTATTGTACGCATCCTCGAGATCAAGCGCTACCGCCATCGTTTCCTGTCTACTCTGGAACCCCTCATAAACATCAAAGGCAAAAGTGGCTGCATTTGACCAGGTATCTTTTCCTGGCCTGTAGCTCCCCAGGCCTCTTTGAAGAAGCTTCCCGCTTTCCAGAAACTCTTGCAGCTTGGCAGCGACTATCTTCTCTAAAACCTTCCAAAATGTATTTTGAAGGGTGATGATCCTAAAGCCGCTAAGCTTTGACTGATCCTTGAATGGTTTTGGGAGAGGGATGAGATAGCTGTGCACCCAATCCTGCGGTACTGATGCTGTCCTAATGCTCTGGTTAAAGCAGTCGGTCATCTCCTCCAGGTCTGCTTCGCTCAAACCCTTCATGTGGCCATACCTGACCCCATCGGGCCCTGGTGCCGTGTCTTTTGCCTTTTTCAAAATGTGTTTAACATCTTCCACCCGTATGATGTCTTCATACTGCATATTCTTCGTGGTGCCAGATAGCTCCTCTCTTACTGCATCCCTGGTGTCCGCATCATTATGATTCGTCTGCTCTAAAAATCTCTGGAGAAACGCCTCCCCCCCCCCCCCCTTTCTCTTTGTCTGTTGTCACGCGCACACCATCATCTCTATAGATTGTTCCCACTGTCATCGGCCGATCTTTTCTCTGCATTTGCCTGTGCAGTTTCCAGAATTTTTGCAGTGTTTTATCCCCTCCAATCTCCTTCGTGAAACATTCCAATTTTGCCTTTTTGGCCTCTGCAGCACAGCGCTTGAAAACCTCCAGCTTGTCTTTTTTGACATTTTCCGCTGTGTCCACTTCCTCTCGTGAGCTTCGAAGTGTCTGCCGCACTTTCTTTAGCTGCTTCACTGCAGCTCTCTTTGCTTTCCAAGCATGGTCCACTTCTGGGGTCCACCATGGGGGCTGCAAAAAGGGAGTTTTAACAGTCCTATTGCATGCCCCCTGTCTGAGGCGTCCAAGAAGGCTGTCGGTCCACTCATACCGGAAGGTCTTGCGCGCTCTCCCAGCCTTGACTTTCCTGGACTTAGAGATCAGGACTGAGCATGGCATGTGATCAATCCCATGGTCATTCAAAACAGTCCACTTTACATCAAGGACTGATGACTGGGAGACAAGTGCCAAGTCAATAGCTGTGTCTGCATCGCCAGGCCTCATTGCCATTCTTGTTGGCCTACCATCATTTATGCAGACCACATCGGAGTCCATCATGGCATCTGCAAGGGCAATTCCCTGTCGGTTTTCTCCAATACTGTCCCAATCTCTGTTCCTTGCATTGAAGTCTCCACATATGAGTAGCCTATCACCTGGTAATTCCTCCAGTTCCTTAAGCCAGTCCCAATGCTCCTTTCTGACAAAACTGTCCACTGTGGCATATACATTTATGATGTTCCAACTTAAGCCATCAATCTCCATTTGTATACCCTAGACCTCTCTTGCACCGTGATTCCACTGGCTCAAGTCGAGTACCACATGCTTCACTCCTTCCTTCACCAGCAGACCTTGTCCATGTCTTCTGCCCAGTAGGGTTTATATAACTGGCGTACCCAGGGCAATGGTATTTGTCTGTATTTAGCTCCTGGAGCATGAGGACGTCAAAATCACATATTAGTCTCTCCAATACAGTACCTCTCTGTCTGGCACTGCGACAATTCCAGTATCCCACTCTTACATAGTTGAAACCTAATCTCTCCACTTTTCGTCTTGTTCTCCTGGCGCCTGTCCTCCTATTTCTATGCCGTCGTCTCACACCATTTCTTCTCCTCCTCACTCTATCTTCGCTAGCCTCTGAGGGATGTGTCAAGCGCAGAGCACGTGCTCCGTAGCTCCGGCGACGATTCCCATGTTTAAATAAATCCATAGGCAAAGTTTGGATATTGCAGGAAATAAACGGTCACCCTAGCATTGCCTGCTTGCTAGGGAAGAGGCAGGGGATGTTCCGCAGGAGTCCATACGCCTGGTGCCGCCCTGCACGCCTGTCAGACGTCCAACGTTCACGACCAGTTAACCCATGGCCATCCAGTTCCTCAGCACGCTGGTCCACCTTGAACTTGGTGGTTTATATTTTGAGTTTTCCGTCTCCTAGATGGATTGCTGTCCAAAGCTAACGGGTTCCACCTACCCGGGAGCGTAACCTTGATCGGGGGGCTAAACGGGTACTCCACCTTGCCCAAGGGTGTCCCGTACGCTAGCGGAGGGAAGGAGGCGCCTTACTTCTCCTTTGATAGGGGATACGCCTACCCCACTACCCCGCATACAAATGTATGAAGTGTAAACAAAGTTAACAATACACGAACTAAGCAATATGTAACAAAAAAGAACGTACTGCGTGAGTGAATGTGCACAATCGCTGCGACGTGCACATATGTCATCAACTATGCTATCAGCAGATCTCACCGTATATCTCATGTCTCCATCTAGCGGGAGAACACAACTAATGGCACTATATACTAGCCATGTGTCCAACGTTTAACATATGTGTACAATTATGCGTGTAGACATGGTGACAACACAATAAACATACATTAACTCTTCAAAGACGTGAAGATTTGGTGAGTGGTTTTTCCCTCTATGCTTTTATTTACTGTTACAGTTTAAAGGTTAACTGCTTGCAAGTTTTCCATCATCATCATATTTATCATCACAAATATCATCACCATTATCACCACCACCACTATCACTATCGCCACGAAAATCATCATCATCATCATCATCATCATCATCATCATCATCATCATCATCATCATCATCATCATCATCATCATCATCATCATCATCATCATTGTCAACAACTCATGTTTCAGGCATCATCGGATTACTTCTCCCACACCCTACAAGAAACTTGCAAGTCGTGTGCGAGGAATGAAATGGTACATTTTATTGCCGTTGGCTCTTTACAATTGCAAAACAGTCGCTATCTAATCACACATAAAGTCACAATATTCTCTATCATTAGTTTTCCTAAACCCTATAGCTAATCTCTATCTATTAGGCTATACGAAAACACATATCTATTCTACACGATGTGAACACTACAGAGTCAGTCCCCAGTCTCCCTTCCTTCACTCGCGTCGCTACACGCCACGCGGAAGGACCTTCATGCGTCCTTGGGCTCTTTGCGTGCTAAGTCAGTTAGCACGCTTCTATTAGCTAGCTTTGGTTTGAGTGGCAATCGTAGCGATCACGCAGGCGTGATTCTGTCGTGACCAGTAGTGCTAACTATCTGGTCAACGCCTTCGTGTGAGGACTAGTTAATAGTCCCCCTTTTCTATCATCTATCCTGCCCTGATCCCGGGCACTATGTTCTCTCTACACTATCTGAGGTTGACCCCACGTCCTGGTGGTGTTCTATCATGAGGCAGGCTTCCTGCCTCCTGTGTTAGTCTTTGACACACACCCTCCCCTCCTGTGTTGCGTCATCAACTTTGACTCATTGGTTGTGACGCAAGAGGTTTCTAAAAAAATTAGTGTGTCTAATTTTTGTCAAAGACTGTAGATAACCTGGCTTTGGGCTACTCAATAGACCTACTGACTAATGTCACAATGTAGCATCACTTTACTTGGCTACTGGCAATCGCCACAAACTTGTCTGGTTGGCGTGAGCCCTATTCTCAATCGCAATATTATATTAATTAGAGGTATGTCTGAACCGGACCGTTGTCTTATAAGACCTGCCCTCAAATAGTAAATTAACTCACTACCCATACAAAGTTGACTTTCTGAAGGTCAACACATGAATTGCTTCATGTCCCCCATATAATATTAAACAACCATTACACAAGCTGTGAGCGACAGGCTTTACCTATCTCGCTTCCGCGTGTAAAGTCATATTTCACTGTTAAGTTAGTGTTTCGTTGTCTATTATGTCCCCTGACCCGGAGTTATCTCCCTTTGATCTAATAAAAGTGTATGCAATTTATATGTTTGTTTTTCTGGTTGTTTGTGTGTTTGGATGTAATTAAACGTATAATCTAACCTCTACCATGTGTATCTAACTATCATGTGTATGTAAGTTAGTTTTTCAAGTGTCATAATTCATTTAACTGTGGTCACAAACATGTGTCTAATACAAATCTGTGACTACGTTTCTGTCTTATGAGACTCAAAATACTTTCACTAAGATCCTAAACTAAACTACACAAAATACATTCATTACAACACACTTCCAACATTGAAACCAACATTTGACGGCAACAAAAATAAAAAGTCTTGTTGAGCGGCAGAAAAAATCCGCTGCCTGTTCTCACTATCTCCTGTATATTTTACATTTGTTCTCATTTTCACACTTCTGTCACACATCTTTCACCTTCTCTTATGTCACACTTCTTTTACCCTCACTATTGGCACACATCTTTTACCCTCATTTCTGTCACACATTTTTCATCCTCATTTCTGTCACACTTCTTTTACCCTCACTATTGGCACACATCTGTTACCCTCATTTCTGTCACACAACTTTCACCCTCACCTTTGTCACACATCTTTTACATTCATAATTATTTAAATACCTTGGAGTGACACTGTACAAGTTTGGCTCAGTTTGACAGAGTTGAGCCTAATGACTGTGCATCAACCGTTGCACACGTCAAGTATTTACAACATATTTACATGTAAGAATAAAGTGTTAATGGTTTATACCCTGGTATTCTTAACTACTGTATTCTACAGAAATATTACTTAAAATACTGACATACTAATACTAGTTCTATAAATATACATTTAATGCATTACCTATTTTAATCTATCTGTCACATTAATCCTAAAATAAGCTTACATTACTCCTAATATTTATCTAATTTAAGGGATGGAATTTATCTATGTGAAATGAAATTGATGTGAGCTGAGTGATGTCCCTTTGTGAAATGGGTAATGTGAAATGTAATAAGTTACGTCCGTTTCTAAAATGGGTGATGTGAAATATAACATATTCTAACTAATGTTTTTAAATGAAACAAACTATATGATTGATATTCTTATTCTATATGGTGTAAATGATGTATCTTTAAGTGTATAATATTTCTATTCTATCTAATCATACTACTCAATGATAACGTTTGTTACATGGATTGGTTAAGATGGAATGAAATCAAATGAAATGAAACAAAGTGAAATATACTAAACTAAATGATACTATTCATATGTAAACTTCTTATAATTAGTTGTCATGTTTAATTTACTATCCTAATCTACTTTTAAAGCTAAATAAATATGTAAATTAATAATCTATCTAAAGTAAAATGAAAAAGTATTATATTATCTAATCTAACTATAAATTCAAATGACATAATCTATCTATATTTTATCACTATATTAAAACATTATGATACATATCACATTAAGTTTATATATACATGGTCTTTAAATACCTCAGGTTAGTCGTTGCCATTAATGTTCAGAAACATGCTTTCATTGGCATAATATCTATACAATTGTTCTGGGTATTTGAAATCCATTACACAGTCATATTTGTTCTATGGGTATTGCACCTGTAGAGTTCGTTTGTAAACTAGACCAATGTTCTCGTGTCTGTATGTATATAATCATCTGACACTGTTTTTCTCTGTTGAACACAACTACTTCACTGGAACATATTTGGAGCTTAGCAAGTAATAAGCTGTCATAGTTCACAAAGTGATATATTTGTTCCCAGAGTAACGTTCTTACTTTTGATGTCTAAGGACACATAGCAGGTCAATGTTTTTGGTACTTAGTTCAGCACCTAATACTCATGTATTTCTAACCAATTTCACATAGAATATTTGACTGTACTAAATTAACATATATTACAATATACTCTTATGTGGAAATTTCTGGTATTGCCACATCAGATGGTCGACTAAGGGTATCAGCCAAGATGTTATCTTTCCCCTTAATATGTTCTATACTAAAGGTGTAATTTTGCAGTATTAGCGACCACCTGTATATTCGGTCATTTCGATGTACACCACTCTGTATGACCGTTATTGGGGAGTTGTCAGTCTGGACAATGAAGTGCACACCGGCCAGAAATCGATGCAGCTTTCTCACCGCATAGATGACGCTTAGGGCTTCCAACTCGGATATGGAATATCTGGACTCGGTGGGTGTGATCTTACGGCTCACGTAGCAAATCGGATGGAAGATGCCCTCATAAAATTGGCCTAGTACTGCAGCGATGGAGATCCTGCTGGCATCTGTCCTAAGATAATAAACGAGCCTCGGATTAGGCAAGCGGAGGATTGGAACATTACTAAACAAAATTTTCAATTTTGACAATGCAGAAATTAATAATGCATCTTTAACATCCAATTTTACAGAAGCTTTTAAAACATTGGAAAATACACTTATAATCTCCGCTAAATTTGGAATAAAATTTACTATAGTAATTCACCAACCCCAAAAGGCTTCTGACCTGTTTCTTGGTGGTAGGCATGGTCAGATTCATAATTTTGGTAATAATTTTCTGGTCAGTCTTTAGTTGACCTTGAGAGATGACATGACCCAAAAAATCTATTTCTTTTAGGCCCAATTCGACTTTGCTCGGTTTGACAGTGAGCCCGAAGAGTCGCAACCTATTAAAGACATGTCTCAGTTTCAGTAGGTGTGTTGTCCAGTCATCAGTATGGACACATATATCATCTATATAGGTCACTGTATTCGTCACTCCATGAAGTAAGTCTCTAGTTAAGCGTACGAAAGTGGCAGGAGCGTTTCGAAGTCCGAAAGGAAGAAAACGCCACTCGTAAAGTCCTAAAGGAGTTGAAAAAGCAGTAAGATGGATGGATTGAGACTGCATAGGGACTTTCCAATATCCCTTAGAGAGATCTAATTTAGAAAAGATTTTGGAAGTGGACATGTCAAGAATAAGATCTTCGCATGAAGGAATTGGCTCTGCGTCGATCTTGGTGACGTTGTTGAGCTTTCGATAGTCCACGCACAGACGAATTGTAGAATCTTTCTTCTTAACTAGAACAATTGGAAAAGAGTACTCCGAGGTGGATTTCTGGATGATCCCACTAGCCTCTAAATTCAGAATTTCCCTATTTAGATTTTCCCTATAGCTTAGTGGGATTGAGTACGGTCTGCATTTAATAGGCTTAGAGTCCGTTAGAAGAATGGAGTGTTCGATTCTGTCCGTCCTACCTGGAATGTCAGAGAATATGTCTTTGTATTCCGTCACTAATTCTACTAATTGTCGTCGTTGACTGTCTGTTAGTCCCTGTTCTATATGTATGCTATCTAATGTAGCAGTCTTGTCTACAATAGGAACTGGTAGTTCCATTCCGTCGTCGTCTACCTGATTCAGTACGGTGGTGGTGCTAAGTGTGTAATCTGTATTCTCGCTAAGTGTCTGCTCGTCGGATATGCCAGTCTCGCTAACTAGTGTAGTTGCGTTGTGTATGTCTGTCGTCTGATCACTTGGTGTGGGTGCACTGTGTTCGTCTGTCTCTACTTCTGTCTCTTGTCGTGAATCGTAAGGTTTCAACATGTTGACATGGAATATCTTTAAGTTTCCGTTTATTGATATTTCATAGTCAACATCTGCAATTTTACGTACCACTTTGAATAGCCCTTGCCATGAAGTCAATAATAAATTTCGTTTGTCAGGAAGCAAGAGAAGTATGTCTTGATCTGGTTCAAGCTCAATTGTTCTCGCCCCTTTGTTGGCCTTGTACATAGGTCGACCATCGTTGATATGAAGCGATTTCCTTTGCTGGACACCTGATTCAGGGGTCCAACAATATCTACCGCCACACTTTCAAATGGCCTAGAAGCCAGTGTAGAAGGTTGTACTTCAGCTGTAATATGTTTACCCTTTCGTACTAACTGTTGACAGACATTACACGAACGACAAAATAATTTAATATCATTGCAAAAACCTGGCCAATAAAAATGCGCCTGAATTCTGGCCCTGGTTTTGTCATATGCAAGATGGCCAGCAAACGGTGACTCATGTGCAATCTTTAGCACCGTTATGCGATGTTGCACAGGTAACACCGTTTGCTGAATCTTATGGTTACCAGTAGTATAATGTCTAGTAAGAATGCCATTATTTAATCTGAAGAACCCTGATGCGTTCTTTGTAACCTTAGCTCGTTCTTTCAATAATTTTAAATAAGGAGACAAACTAGGATCAGCTTTCTGCTGTTCTATGACTTTTTTTCTGTTGGTATCATCAGTGCTAGATGGAGAAAGCATCAGTAGTCTCTCATCTTGTAGCGTGTCTTGATGTTTTATAGTGTCTGCTCTGGTTGTTGCAGTAACTGCATTTAGTTGGTTCCATGCAGTTATTTCATCGCTAGTACATTGTTTTAGTTGGGGTAAGCAACCCAGAATTAAATCAGTACAAGGGTTGTCAAGTACAGCACAAGTAAATGTACCCGAAAGGAAAGGAGTGTTAATACGGGCATTGGCCAAAGGGTAAATTTCAATGTTACCCGAAAAGGTTCGGCATTTGACAGTCACCTGTATAATCCTCTTGACTCACCAATTCCTTTCTGAGACCAATAAGGGTACTACCGCTGTCCAGCAAACATTGGCATGGTCTATCATTGACCATTGCATTGTGGAACTCTAAATTGCCTCTGGAGGCTAAGGCTGCATTCACACTCTCAGATGAGCATGGAACTGTATGTCCACATTCTAATTTTCCGTCAGCATGAAACTGGTGACATCGCTCACAACTGTCAAAACTCAAAATATCGTTTACATAACACACCTCTTCCGTTTGGTTAACAGGTAATTCATTTTCAACATCACACTCAGTCTCACTACCACTATCAGAAGATGTATCAAGTAAAATAGCATTGTTGGCTTTCATACGTTGGCGGCCTAGGCACTTATTTGAATAATGGCCGTAGCTGGAACCAAAAAAAACATTTAATGGCACGCCGGTATGCAGATCTTTTGTTCTGTTGCTTTTTAATAACATTTTCAAGATGTGCCGGATAACTCGGCGATGTGTCACACATTGAATCAGTGTCATGTAAAAGGTGACAGTGGATACATTTTGAAATTTTTCTATCTTTCTTGTCAAATTTATTAAATGGTTTTCTATTGCTCTGATATTTTTTAGATTGATCTTTTACAAAGGAAACTATTTCAGAGTCATTTGAAGTCTTAAAAATATTTCTCTTTGAAGAAAAATATGCCGACCCTTTCTTTTCAAACTGTTCTATGGTTTCAATGTCTGACTGCTGCAAAAATTTAGCAAAAGAGGATGGTATCGTGGATATTACCTTATCCATAGTTATTAAATTTTTCAATCTATCAAAGTCTTTTCCTATGTTAGCCGCTTTAAGCCACCTGTTTAGTACACTTTGAACATTTGAGACGTAGTCAATGAAAGTCTCAGTAGGTTTAGGTTTTAAAGTTGAAAACTGAACCTGATACCCAGAGGCATCAAGTAAAAAGTGTTGCATAATCCTATCACGGATGTATTGGTAGTCAGATCTAAGATCGGTTGGTATAGATTCTATTACTTTAAGGGGCTCACCACTCAGGTTCTTCATATAAATCATAGCCCACATCTCTAAAGGAACTTGGTGATATTTAAATTGATACTCGACATTTTCTGTCCAGGCAGATATTGAATCCTCTTTACAATATGCTTTGATAATATTTTTGTATTTGTTGAACTTATTTTCTTCTTGTTGACTTTTAAGTTTAGTGGCAGAGATCTCTGCGTGTGAGTCTACATCCATCTCTTTCATCTTTAATTGTGTCTCTGATTCTACTTGTATTTGTTTTTCCTTAACTCTTGCCATTTCATCTATCTCTTTTTGCTTTAATTCTTTCTCCTGATCTAATGTCTTCTGTTTTAATTCTAGTTCTTTCTGTTTAATTTCCTTATCTTGCTGTAACTGTTGTTGCTTAATTTCTAATTCTTTATGCTTAATCTGTTTGTCATCTTCTAGATGTTTTTGTTTTGTTATTTCCGCTAGTTCTGCAATCTCCTTTTGATGTTGTCTTTCTAGTGCCCGTTCATTTCTCTCAGCCTCTTTTGCTTCTTTAAATTTTTGATCCGCATATTGTTCTAGCTCTCTACCTGTGTATTGCAATTCTTTGCCTGCTTTAATGAAGTCAGCTAGAGTAGCCATGTTGTTGAGTAATTGGCTCGCGTTGACCTGAAATGGCTGCTTCAATTAGTTATTATTCTTTGATATGCTATGTTATTTAATATCTGAGCACCACAAATTGTACTCTTTGTTTACATTCTGGAAAATTGTATTCTCCAAAAAATTAGAGCACAAAGTCTGTTCATACAATACACGCTGAAAAAGAGATGCACTATTAATAACAATGCATGCCAAAAACGTAGGTTTTACTCATCTTAATGTTCCCTAGAACAAGGAACAACACGTCAGCAACACCGGTCCCGTTGTTTGGCACCCCGGAATACACACGAGTTTTCTACTCAGGTCACCTTGTCTGGCACATCGGCACATACTCACGTTATTTATCAGCTGTTGTTCGCCCTGTTTTACAGAGCAGCAACAATTAACAACTCGTAAACGAAAAATAGACTTTTGACAAATTGGTACAATGACACAGACATGCCTACGAACAAACAGAACATCGATTAATTAATATTTAATGTCACTGTCCTGTCTTCGTTCTACAGTAATATGTCTTTCGTTACTAACCTAGTTTAATCTATGGAAGTATGGTGCAGGCCAAATCTAATTTGCATAGCCGAAAGTAGTGCCCTCGTGACGGTAAACAAATAGAAAAGTACGAAAAAAAATTCAATAACTGCTTTTAAATAAATATAAATATAATAATAATGTGTAAATAAATAAATATATTCATTCTCTATCTTAAATAACCAAATAATAGTTAATATATCGTAAAGATTCAGGCAGGCAGCAGCTTGCCAGTATGTCAACACTGAAATGCTTGTTTGTCAATCGTGCCACGTCACAGGCGCAGCGCTATTTTTAGCTTGCAAAAATCAATACTGTCGCTGACCTTTGTATTGCTCCGCCATGAATCATTTATGACAATTATTCAAAAACAAATAAATAATTACATAAATAAATGAAAGAAGAACATAATATGAATACTTACAACTTTGAAAAGCATATTATTTAAATATATAACATTCTAATAAGCACAAATAAACAATATTTCACCACGATAGGCACAATTCTGCTGGCAACTCGATCTAGTCTGCACACGTCATCGTCACTGACACAAATTAAACATTTAATCTTTGTAATATCCTATCTGTAACCCTAGTCTAGAGCCGTGGGTAAGTGTTATAGCTTGAACTCAGGTTCAAGCGGCACTTCTGACACCACATTTAATCCTATTGCCTGTCAACAACTCATGTTTCAGGCATCATCGGATTACTTCTCCCACACCATACAAGAAACTTGCAAGTCGTGTGCGAGGAATGAAATGGTACATTTTATTGCCGTTGGCTCTTTACAATTGCAAAACAGTCGCTATCTAATCACACATAAAGTCACAATATTCTCTATCATTAGTTTTCCTAAACCCTATAGCTAATCTCTATCTATTAGGCTATACGAAAACACATATCTATTCTACACGATGTGAACACTACAGAGTCAGTCCCCAGTCTCCCTTCCTTCACTCGCGTCGCTACACGCCACGCGGAAGGACCTTCATGCGTCCTTGGGCTCTTTGCGTGCTAAGTCAGTTAGCACGCTTCTATTAGCTAGCTTTGGTTTGAGTGGCAATCGTAGCGATCACGCAGGCGTGATTCTGTCGTGACCAGTAGTGCTAACTATCTGGTCAACGCCTTCGTGTGAGGACTAGTTAATAGTCCCCCTTTTCTATCATATATCCTGCCCTGATCCCGGGCACTATGTTCTCTCTACTCTATCTGAGGTTGACCCCACGTCCTGGTGGTGTTCTATCATGAGGCAGGCTTCCTGCCTCCTGTATCAGTCTTTGACAATCATCATCATCACCATCAGGTCCTTTCCACGGCCCATTGAAAAGCATCTGGGTAATTTGCCAGTTCCCCTGGTGTATACATTTTCATACCCACCGTGTCGACGATGTCGTGAGCCTATAATGTTGCCCGCCGACCTCTCCCTGGTCTTCCAGTGACGATGCCTTCTCCACTGTTCTTTCAGCTGGTGATGACGATAATGGTGACAGTGATAACGATGACGTTCAATATTCCACAGTTGTTCAGTTTTACATTCGCCATGTTATTTATGAGCCAGTTTTCGTCCATGCTCAGACTTCGCCGTACATTTGTATTCTCCCCCCCCCCCTCCCTCCCCCCCCCCCCCCGTGGTACACGATATACTAAGAACTGTAGTGCAACATTTAATTAAACAACTACTGGAGGACAGCTTGGCCAAATGGATGAGAGAGCTTGTTCCTCAAAATGCGGTGTGCCGATGCCGAGGTGGAGGGTTAAACCCATACACGGGTCAGTTGCACTACATTGTTGGCTTCTCGTCCTTGACTTGGGGACGTAAATTACAAGTACCTCGGAAGTCGGAGTGGGTTCGCCAGATGGCAAGTGACAGTGGTAATAGCGAAAACTAATTCACACTTTGAAATTGATTACGTTTGAGTTCATAGCGAGCGAATGCAAAAAAAAAAAAAAAAAAAAAAAATTCACAAGTATACACCATGTTCATTATTATTATTATTATTATTATTATTATTATTATTATTATTATTATTATTATTATTATTATTATTATTATTATTATTATTATTATTATTATTATTATTACTATTATTATTTTGCGCTCGCTCGCTTTGAACTCTAGCGTTAGTTAGTTAGTTAGTTAGTTAGTCGCGGTTCCAGCTTCACAGCAATGGATCGTCCCCATTATGCTTCGTTCCTGTGCCAGTGAATATCATACAAAACGCTCCCCACTGCCCAATGTGAAAAGTGGAAAAGACAGGAGTCTCGACAAACAATAGCCCGCACAGATACACTGTGCATAATGCCGCCGCTAGAATGTCAACACAATAGTCCCCCGCGAAACATCAAGTTTATCTCTGATGGAATCGGCAGTCATTTTCCCATCTGGATGTTTCCTAGATGTTCACCCACACCGTCCACGAAATACAGTTTATCGTCGATGGCAGTGGCAGTCAACCAAAAGCCCAGCAGCCACACATTTCTGCATAAGGCAAAAACCGGTCAACTCTGGGACATAGCCAGCTGACATCGCTCCGAACATGCAGTCACGTTCCAAAACACCTCGGGCAGATTGAAAAGCATTTCACACGAAACTCACAGCTCACAGTGTCGCGCCACGCACTCACTCAGTAGCAGGGCGACGGAACCATCAAGCCTCCTTAGTCTCTAGCGTACTACATACAGATTATATATAGCAGTGATGGACTGAATTTTGCGTGTCGGTTAGCTTGCATGTTCATTATCCATACAGTAGAATTGATTTAACGTTAAAATTTAGTTTGGTGCTAAGTAACGCCCGGGCAGAAAATTCCTTAGCCGCCTCTTACGACATGCATGGCAGGTTACCGTGTAACTAGTCTGTGCTTCCCCGAAGAGTCCCGGTCACACACACGGCCAGGACATGTGATGTGACGCAATGGCGGTCGACGTGGTATTGACTACATTACCTATGGAGTGCCAATTGGTGTATAGAAATATGACTCTTGCACCATAAACCCATTACGTCTCATGGTCTGGAAAAGGCTCCTGTAAGCCAGGTACAATTTGAAAGCATTTTTGTTTTAAACGCAAGGGTATCATTCTTCTTCTTCGTTAATCATTTGGCGTCAATATGAATTAAACCAAAGACAACTGAAGCCAACTTAAGTTTGCTGATATCTCCATAGAGTCTGTCCTCAAATCAAGTGGATGTGGACTAAAATACTTTTCTCAGTTCTGCATATGTTGGAAATCCCTGCCACAAATGTTTAGCGGTAATTTTACCAGTTCCATTAATCAGTGTCTCCTATATTAGTCTATTAAACATCTGGCACTTCAGTCTGCTGTGCGGAGTCTGAAGATTGTAACTTATTCTTTTCGGTTGAATTGGTAATATGCACCATCTTTCTGATGACCTAAATGCTGTGATGTCCACTTGGTTCTATAATTGATTCTTATAGATCTCTTGGCCTCATATTAGGTTATGTCTATATCAGGCTGACGTAGTATCCCACTTTCCTTTACCAATCTGTCGGCTTCTTCAAGTCCATGTATTTTTATGTTTATTATTATTTTTATTTTTGCCTATCCTATTTACAAGACATCGCTGTCAGCACCAGCATTTTACTACTGTTGTTGATGTCTTGGCAAGTTTACCTTCAGTAGTTTGCCATTGCTTTCAGAACGACCGGCTCCCATACAAACATGTTAAAACCCAACGCAACGCGGTCTGCTGCCAAATCGGTCGCATCTGTTTCGAACGCAGGTAAGCGGGATCACGAATCGCGTCCGCAAGCCCCTTGCCGCCAGGTATATTGTAATGTGAAATAACCTGTTAATGGTTTTATGTGTGTGACGTAACTGTAGCACACTGAGCCGCAATAAAAATACTATACGATATACGATATGACAGAAGCCGCCGTGGTAGTAGTGTTAGTGCACTTAATTACCGAGTCAATTGTCCAGGTTTAGCACCCAGCAGTGGTAGACATTTTTCCCGAAAAGTTAAACTCTGGGATCGACCCAACAGCACACAATGAGTAAAGGATACTGTTTAAACTGTGTGAGAATTGTCTCCGAAAAAAGGCAGCGAGGAAAGAGACTGATTCCCCAGCCCATTTTGCTGTGGACTAGAATAGGTGACGGCCTAACACTCCACAGTCCACACCTGTCTAGGAATACCTTTACCTTATACAGAATATTGCATATAATGTAATGGAGCGCGGCGTGACGCCGACATCATAAACCACTGAGTACCGACTGGTACATCCATCACATCAACCAACTAATCAATCAACCATCCATCACATCAACCAAATAGTTAATCAACCATCCATCACATCAACCAACTAATCAATCAACCATCCATCACATCAACCAACTAACAAATTGACACAGAATACTAATGATTTTGATTAGCAACAGCTGGGAACCACGCGAGCGGAAACAACAACGAGATCAGCAGTGTATGAACCCGAGAACTCGTTGGCAGAGAATGGATTTACTTTCTTGGTGAATTAAACAATAATACTCTTCCAGGTCTTCTCACCATCCAATGGTCTGTCCTGTAAAGACCTTCTACTCCATAACTTCCTCTTTTTGTTCTTGCCATGTGATCATGCTTGCCCGCGGCCTTTTGTCCCGTGTACTGCCAATCATTTCTGTCACCGATATTACTACATGCCATGCCGTTAAACTGTCCAGCATCGTCTATCGTCTATCTTGCTCTCCTCCTGCCTCCTTCCCCATATCAACTTTCAACGTACTCCAGCTTTTGCCTCATCATGACATCCCCAAAGAATGTCTTCTTATTTTGAGACTAACATTCTTTTAACATTGCTCTCCGCCATCAGCCAGATAGATGCCTTGCAGCTATTGCTATTATGAGTAAATGATCTATCTATCACATGCTGAATCCATTCATGTTGTGGTCTTCCTCTCCTTCGTCTTCCCAACACTCTTCCCCTTATAATTATATTTCCCAGACTTAACAAGGCAACTGTTCTGTAATTGCTACATAATTTCAAGTCGCCTGTTTTATATTGGGATAAATATTGTTTTTATCTATTCCTTGGGAAATATGTCCGTTTGTCATATCTGTTTAGATAAAGATTGATATATTTTCGCAATTGATTCTGCCCTGGCTTTAATACCTTGCTGTGATGTTATCACATCATGGCCACAATAACCAGTCATACCAACCATCCGGTATCTCTTGAGCCCATTGACATATCCTGACCAATGGGGACTTTATCGGTAATCAGACGTGTGTTGTTGTTGCTGTTGTTGATGATGCTGTATGTCAATCCTCTGGTGACTGAAACTTAAATCTTCATTCCGATGCGCATCAATAATAGAAAATGTATCGAGTACAGGCTGGTTTCAGAACCCCTGCTCCCGTCAGCGCGGGTGGGGTCATGAAAAAGACTTGCATCTATTGGATTTAAGATGGTGTAGAGACGCCACCACGACCTGGTACCAAAGTACTATTGTACTTATTTATTTAAGTATCGGATGGTGTTCTGTGGGCATACGATGAAAAGAAAGAGGTGGTGTTCTGTGGTCATATGACGAGAAGAGAGAGGTTGGAAAACATCATGACGAGTGGACAGACCAGCGGCAGGAGCGGCGGGAGCAGATCAAAAGAAATGATAGTGCATGGCCTAACACGATAGTATGCAGGAGGAACAGTTTGAATATCTTTGGTCATTGATTATCAACAACGGTGACACAATGAAAGAAATTAAACGACGACTATCAATTGCTCTTCAAAGACTAAAACAACTGAACAAATTATGAAATGGGACAGGCAGAACTACAAAAATTAGATTTTTAAGAGCATGCATCTTTCCCATTGCAACATACGCCTGTGAGACCTGGACACTTACTAAACAAGCTGAACAGCGCATACATGCCTTTAAAAATAAATGTTATAGACGAGTTCTAAGAATATCTTGGGTAAAGAAAAGTACAAATGCATCCATACTTCAAGAGCCGAATATTGAAAAAGGTTGGCTATTAAAAACGATAAAACAAAGAAAATTGAAATGTCACTTGAAACGTCACGAAAGTTTGGAGAGAACAATAATGGAGGGGTTTATGCCTGGGAAGAGAGGAAGAGGAAGGCCAAAGAGAAGAGGGGTGCAGGATGTGGCGGATGATCTCCAGATGGGTGTATCGGACGCGGGACATCTTGCTTATGATCGAGAGGTTTTCAGGAAGGTTGTTATGGGAGCGAGGTTCTGTAAAGGACATGATACTGAATGAATGAATTAATAGAACTGACCCAGAACACCAGACACTAAGATCTGTGTAGAGACACGACGTTTACGATAGTTGGCGGGGGCTCACGATGATGATAACAGACGCGATGTCACTGCAATCAGGACACTCACATAAACGGTGCGTGCTTCAGCAGATATCGGAATCTATGCATAGGGTGTTTGTAAAGCCCGCTACACTTTAAATGTAGAACAAATTTGATGACGTCGTCAACAAATGTGCTCCAGTCCATTATGAAGCAATAAGCAGCGAATGGCTGTCGTCTGCTGGAGTAATTCTATGGGGTTTTTTGAAAACAATCTCATCTCATCTTATCTCATCATGTTCCTCTTGTACCTTGCGGTGTCGAGGTGAAGTATAAACAGCGGGAGAGTGCCCGCTTATGGGCTTCATGTATCGATATTCCCATGGACTTGAAAACAATATGTTTACAAAAAAAAAATAATGTAAACATAATTGAGAACCTGAAAGAAGCAATCATAATTACCATTCAAGAAATAACAACAGGCACATTACAGTCATGTCTTGAAGCCAGTGGTGGACATTTCCAAGGCTTGTTATAATGAATACTTCATTGGTATTTTCCAGCTTCCTCAAAACAGCGTTAGACTATAGCAGTAACTACTGTAACTAATTTAATGCATTTTTACCACATCTTTTTATGACATCATCAGATTTGTTATACATACAAAGTGCAATGAGATTTTACAAACACGCCGTATTTACTTCTACAATGCCAACCAATACCTGCGAACGTGTTTCCTAAATCTTATTATCTTTTAATGTGCCATTATCTTTGTAATTCTGCAACTAATATCCCCAACAGTGTCATCGTATCTGTCCAATGTTTATAAAGGGAATGTTTATCGGGTCTTTAAGTGCTGAATTTTCAACCTGTAAACTGACTTCTGACGCCACTGACTGCCGTGATCATTTTTCGAGAGACAGATAGGGATTTGTTGTGATTACGGTGAGCGGGCTGTCTGGTGCTTTACCGCTCACATTTATTGAAATTTATCACTTCTTGGGACCCATGGAGCGATGTTTATGTTCAGTCTAAAGTTGCATAACAAGGAAACAGCGGGTAAGGTGGCTTCCCACAGCGAAGATAAAAACATACACAAGTGATGTAATAAACACGGAAGAAAACCGACTATAGTTAGTTAGTTAGTTAGTTAGTCGCTGATGATATTCCTCGATGCCACCGTCTCAATCCATCCAGCATCGTTTCTCTTGGTCTGCCTCTGCTTCTCTTCCCCTCGGTCTTTCCAGTTGTCACGATGTTTTCCAATGCCTCTCTTCTCATCACATGACCAAAGAAAGCTGTTTGTCTCTTTCTTACTTTCCTATATACGGGTGGATATTCCATCCCGTAAACTGCGTGTGTCGCATTCTTGCACGTTGACTGTTCTTTACCATTGGGAGGAGATGGGAGTCGGTTCTCGTTGTAGAAGAATCCTGTTACAGACAGACACACATATAGACAGACAGGCCGACTGACTGATACAGGGACAGACAGACCGAGAGACATACACAGAGACAGACATACAGACTGACAGACAAACAGACAGACCAATCGACAGATTGACAGACACACAAACAGACAGACAGACAGACAGACACACACACACACACACACACACATATATATATATATATATATATATATATATATATATATATATATATATATATATATATATATGCCTGTCTCCCTGACGATGAGGTTAAGGACGTGGTTCATAATCCCGTATGCTCACGTACGAAACACAGGTGCGCGAGATTCGGCAGAGGATCGCGTCGCATTGGCTACTTAGGGAGGTATGTGATCCAGTCGTTCAGAAAGCAATGGCAAACTACTGAACGTAAAACTTCCCAAGACATCAACAGCAGCTGAAAAATGCTGGTGTTGACTGCAATATACTGTAAAGGATATACTATATATACATATATATATATATATATATACACACACACACACACACACACACATCCACCCACACACAGAAAGAACAGACACAGACACTCTTAACCACCCACACACATTCAGGTGTGTTCCTATATAGGGGCCTTTATGTGCTACATCCTACCTGGTGTATTGACTACAAAAAGCACACGTAAAACATGTGCCAAAGCAAGGACCTGCTGTGGCTGTGTGAAGTGTTAGAACCATCACATTGTGTAGTAATGAGTGCACGGAGAAATGGTGGTCAGTCTTTTTCGTTCATAGCGAACGTCGAGTGCTGACATGGAACACTCGTCCGAACGCGATCATGACATTAGGAAATCAAAACAAATGCATCTGTGTCCTGCCCACAAGTGAGTGATACTAAACACGGACACGTGTGCATACCTTACAATTAACTCCACTACGGCAAACGTAATCACATGGGGAAACAGTAAGGATGATACCCACACACACAAAATAATACAATAAAGATAAGTATTTTACGACACAACGAATCGACGTTTCGATTATAATAATCTTCTTGAGGAACAACATAAATAGATGTAAAGAAAAAAAAAAATTAAATTAGAAAATGTTATAAATACAAAATGTCTAGGTATGACACGTTACTAAGCCTCAAATATAGGTCAAGTATATGTGAGAAATAAACGTCAAACATAGCTGTTGACAGTGTGAGCATAATTTCTAAACCATTACACCAAAGCGCCCACTACTAATGTTATATGAGGGAATTAAATTCCCACATTTGAGTGACGCAAAAAGCTTTGAAATGAGATTAATTCGAAGAATCCTCATGGATGGCGAAGGATAGCTACTAAGTGTTGAGAGATCGCCCAGTGAACAATATAACAGCGAGGAAGATTTTGAATGTCGGATTCGAAGGACCACAACAGGATGTCATTCTGACTCGACTGACAGAGCAACATGACAGACAACCAGCTGGTGAGCTTATCGGGAATATTGACAACCGATGGTCGTTCAGAAATACGATCTCTAGAGAAGCACATAATGATGGTAGCCACCTCATGCTGGATAACACACTATTTATGGGTTGTTATTAACCAGGTGTCATCTCCTCCTGTATTGACATCAAGACCTCAAAACGATTCTTCACTTCTACCCTGTATAATTGGGATTTTTGTGAAATCAATACGAGTGGCCTTGGTTCTCGGGTAAGCGTTTTGGGGTTTACTTTCACATATGCTATTAATAACTGACAATCTGTATCACAGTCAGCACTTTGTAGGGTTTTGGCTGATGTATGCTTGATTTCTATCTTCATTGTATTAAAATATAATCTATCTGGGGTTTGGTAGTACTGTCCGGGGACTTCCACGCGAATATCTTCTTAGGTGTTGTTTAAAAAGTGTATTGGCTATCATTAACTCATTTTCAGTGTAAAATTCAATCAATTTGTCACTGCATCATTTCTACATAAGCATATTATTTTCAATTTCCAAGATAAAGATGATGTTGAACATCAACATAAAGCACCAATTGGAATGTCCTGAGTGTTGTGATATCAACTCTTAACTAATCTCAACTCAATTTCCAAGAAAAGAAACGTGTCCTAGATCTGAGCTGTTTATACAGTATTTGCTATTTTCATAAACTAAACAGCATCCTAAATCTGATATATTTATACATTATTTGGAATTTTCACGAACGAAACCATTTTCAAATTCTGATTTACTAAAGCAGATTGGCAGTTTACCCGAACCAAAGACGCCATGCCACTTCTATCCTATCTGTTTAGCTACGTAAGTGTTATCATGTATTCATCAACTCTCGTGTACTTTCTGGTTCCGTATGTTTATTTCTGACACCATTCGGCTGTTAGATGTTGGTACCTGTGCAAAGATCATCACCGCCACAGATCTCGGCCTCTGGTGTCCTGAGTCAACTCTGTTGAAACTATTTCTTCTTGCCAATATCCCATGAAAAAAAGCAGCCTAGGGGTGCTGCCCGGGCAAAATTTCGAGTTAAAAATCTACCCAAAGTATTTCAGGATACTCGCCGGTGCTACGGAGTTCGTGCTCCGGACTCTGGCTTGAGTTAGGGGTAGAACGGAGCATTTACGGGTTACACCTGTGTGCCGTGAAGTTGGTCCGTCGACTGAACTAAACAACTCAATGTCTGCTTCTGCCTCTTTTTTTACACTGATCTTTCCAGTTGTCATGACGGTTTCCAATGCCTCTTTTCTCATCACATCTCCAAAGAAAGCTTTTTCTCTCTTTCTTATTGTTGTATATGATGCTCTAATTTCATTTTACACTTTCAGGAAATCATTGTTAGTTACTCTGGCATTTAAAGGATTTCGCAACATTCGTCTCAGGAACCACATCACTGTTGCTTCCAGGTTCTTCTTAATTTGTTTATCTACGTTCAAGACCCACTACCATACAGCACAACATGTTCTATATAACATTTCAGCAGTTCAAAAATAGATGTATATATTTATGTCGCTGGAAGCACGCTCTCTTATATTTTGCACATCTCTTCTTCATATGTATCACTGTCTGCGAGGCCATGATAGCTGTTTGTGTAATCTTGAAATCACTGTAACGGGAAGGTCAGGTGCGACTGAGCGCGAAGAATTTTGTAAAGAAAAGAAACAACATAAACCATGTCAACAATATTATACTACAAATTATAAGGCAAGAAGGACAATGAAGATATACATTAATGGAGAGCTGCAAGTGTTTATTAAAAGGGCAGAAACAAATAATGGAATTTACATACTGCGAATACTAACAGGCAGATTAGACTAATATATAGATTAATGCTTTTGTTTAGGTTATCATATATATATATATATATATATATATATATATATATATATATATATATATATATATATATATATATTAAAATCAAATGCGCTATCTCGTAACACCAAAATCACAATATACAAAACACTGATCAGACCAGTTGTGCTGTATGGTTCTGAAACCTGGAGTACAACGAAAGGAGACGAAGCCTTGTTACAAACCTTTGAGAACAAAATTTTAAGACGCATCTTTGGACCCATTAGGGATACACAAAGTGGAGAGTGGAAAAGAAGAAGTGACAAAGACATTTATGATCTGTTTAAGTCCCCGCTAATCACTGGTATCATGAAGGCTAATAGACTACAATGGCTGGGGCATATAGAAAGAATGGAAGATAATAGGGAAACAAAACTCGCTTACACTCAGGAAATAAATGACCGTAGACCCCGAGGTAGACCAAGAAGGCGGTGGAGAGATAATACATGTACAGATCTACAAGCACTTGGAATCAACGACTGGCAAGAGAAGGTCCACCAGAGAGACGAATGGAGATGGATTGTATCTGCAACAAAGAACCTCAATGGCTCGGAACGCTGAAGACTAATAGATTATATATAGGCTTTGTAGCCTATATAAAGGCATTTGATAAATCGGTGCATGATGAAATTATCATAATGTTGGAGGATACTAAAATTAATTAGATAGATCCTAGGTTAATGTGTTTTTAATGTACTGGAAATTAGTATCAGCAATTAAAAATGGACACAAAGTGGACAATTATGAGGACATAAAGCAAGAAATCAGACCAGGATTAATTTGTCACTGAATTATTTCTCTCTCTCTCTCTCTCTCTCTCTCTCTCTCTCTCTCTCTCTCTCTCTCTCTCTCTCTCTCTCTCCCTGTCTGTCTGTCTGTCTGTCTGTCTCTCTCTCTCTCTCTCTCTCTCTCTCTCTCTCTCTCTCTCTCTCTCTCGCCAGGTCAAGTATTGAGATAGATCAACGACAGACTACAAATTCGAGTTTGAGGTTATAATGAAAACAATGTGCGATATGTTGTGCAGGTGACACAGTATTCATGACTGAGAACGCGAAAGATCTGCAACAAGGGGTGGGCGTTGATGTGCTACAGAGTTCAAACAGGACTTTCATTGAATAAACAATACTAACATCAGATAAACATATAACAACAAAATATTTGGCTACAATGAAATGAAACATGCTCAATGGTGTCAATCAATTACACATTTTTTTAGAGGGGTTGGGTGGGGGTTCGTAATATCAGACGAAGGTTGCGCTGCCAGCCTATGAGTAGAAAAAGACATGCAACTGTTACTTGTCTACATGTGAAAAGTATCTTATGTAATAAGATGTGCTATAATAAATCACTTTTATTGTACGCGAGCAAGACTGTGATGGCATGTCGTGTAATAATATGTGATATAATAAGTCACTTTTGTTGTACGCCAGCAAGACTGTGATTACATGTCGTGTAATAATATGTGATATAATAAGTCACTTTTGTTGTACGCCAGCAAGACTGTGATTACATGTCGTGTAATAATATGTGATATAATAAGTCACTTTTATGCATGCCAGAAAGACGGTAATCTCATCTCATCTTGTTCCTCTTGTACCTTGTGGTGTCGAGGTGAAGTATAAACAGCGGGAGAGTGCCCGCTTATGGCCTTCATATATCGATATTCTCATGGACTCTGTTATTCTCTGCGTCCATCGTTTACGTGGTCGGCCTCTTCCTCTGCTTTCCTCTGGTCTGTACATCCTTGCTTGTTGTGGTACGCTGTTAGTTGGTAACCTACTTGCATGGCCAAACCATTTGACTTGCTGCCTTCTAATAATATCTAGTGCTGCTACAACCCCCACTTTAGACATGATTTCTTCATTTCTGATCTTATCTTTTCTTGATAAATTGAGTATTCTTCTCAGGAATCTCATTTCTGCTGTTGTGATTTTTCTTTTCTATTTTTCCGTCATTGTCCAGGTTTGGCATTGGTAACATCGAGTTGATATTAAGATTCTGTTGTCAAGTGCTTTCTTAGTAGTTATTGTTCTTTAGTATTGGTGCCATTTGTCCAATGAGTTGGTATGCCTTATTGCATCTATTTCCGATCTCGTCTTCTGATTTGCCATTTGATGATATTATACTTCCTAGGTACTTGAAACTCTTTACTTGTTTACTTGTGACACACACAGATCTGAATTGTGAGGTAAGTATGAACAATTTTTCCAATTCTCATTTTCTCTTCATTGCTTTCATTTTTTTTTTCATCCTTCTGTTCTTCTCGTCCTGTCGTCACTTTTTGATGTAGTCACAGGAGATCTCATTGACTATACGTTGTGTTTGTGAATGTATTTGTTTGTTGATGAAGGCTAATCGCCGCAACGTCCTGTGTGTGTCGTAAATCTGTTATGTAAAGCTGCACTACTTTGTGTCATTTTATTTTGTTTACATTTTCACAGCTTTACCGTAGTTCCACCCAATTTTATTCACATTTTTACTTGTTTCAAGGGATGTTCGTTTAGGTGAATCGTTGTTGGTTTTTCTTCTTTAGTTACAGTCATTACCTCTGTTTTACTTGTGCTAATTTTCATGTTATGTTCCCTACACATTTCATTTAGACTGTTCATGTGGTCTTGTAATTCAGCTTTTGATATTTGTATTAGTGCTTGTTGGTCGTTAGAAAACAGGAGGTCTCTAATGGTTAGATTTGCAGATGGTTCTTCTTCCGTGTTCTCGTCATGCGGTGTTCTTGTGGTCTCTGTTTGGCAATGTTTCTTTACATATGTTGTCTATATATGTTATGAACAAGAGAGGGGACAGGACACAACCTAGTCGTACTCCGGATCTTATGGTGAAGGGTTCTGAGTGTCCTCCAGTTGCTCTCACTATGCATTCACTGTTGTATAAGCTTCTACATAGATTTGTTAGATGTGTACTCACTCCATACTGTTTAAGGATTTTCCACAGCTTGTTTCTATCTACTCTATCAAATGCCCTTTCTTGGTCGACAAAGGCTAAGTAGGGTGTTTCTTTGAATTCGATTGATTTTTCTATAAGTTGTCTGAGAGCAAAAATGGCATCTGTGCATCTTTTGTAATGACATGCCACATAATAATACGATGTAATAGAATAAATCACGTTTATTGTAAGCCAACAAGACTGTGATGGCATATCATGTCATTATATGTAATATATTAAATCACGTTTATTGTACGCCAGAACGACTGTGATGAGATGCCATGTAATAAGATGTGATATAATAAATCGCGTCTATTGTACGTTAGAAAGGTTATGATGGCATGTCATGTAATAAGATGTGATGCAATAGGTCACTTGTATGCATGTCAGAAAGATGGTGATGATATGTCATGTAATATGATGTGATATAATAAATCACGTTTATTGTACACCAGCAAGACTGTGATGGCATGTCATGTTAGTTAGTTAGTTAGTTAGTTAGTTAGTTAGTTAGTTAGTTAGTTAGTCGCGGTTCCAACCTTACGGCAAAGGTCACCCCATTAGGCTCTGTTCCTGTGCCAGTGAATAGCACACAAAATGCTCATCACTGCCCCATTTGAAAAGTGGAACAGACAGTAGTCTCGATAAAACAACAGCCGGCACAGGTATACTATGCATGATGTCGCCGCCAGAATGTCAACACAAAAGTCCTCCACGAAAAATGCAGTTCATCGTCGATGGAAACGGCAGTCACTAGAAAACCATCAGCCACACATTAATGCATAAGGAAATCCAATCATTTCTGCGACAAGCCGGCTGCCATTATTCCTAAAATGCTGTTCACACTATAATTAACCACGGACAGATGTAAAAGCATTTCACACGACATTTACAGCTCACAGTGTCGCGCCACGCACTCAATTAAGTAGCAGGGCGACGGAACCATTTACTTCCAGTCCAAAATAAGGAAAATGCGAATGCAAACGGTAGTCACAAGCGAAAACACCCAAGAGACCTTAACCATTCAAATATCCCGTATGTTGCCGGGGCCCATAAGGGAAGCAAAGAATAGCAACACTGCAGCCTACCATGCATGTCGTAAGAGGCGACTAAGGTGGCTTGATGGTTCCGTCGCCCTGCTACTGAGTGAGTGCGTGGCGCGACACTGTGAGCTGTGAGTTTCGTGTGAAATGCTTTTGAATCTGCCCGAGGTTTTTTGGAACGCGACTGCATGTTCGGAGTGATGGCAGATGGCTATGTCCCAGAGTTAACTGGTTTTTGCCTTATGCAGAAATGCGTGGCAACTGGGCTTCTGGTTGACTGCCACTGCCATCGACGATGAACTGTATTTCATGGACTGTGTGGGTGAACATCTAGGAAACATCCAGCTGGGAAAATGACTGCAGATTCCATCAGAAATGAACTGGGTGTTTTGTGGGTGGCCTATTGTGTTGACATTCTGGCGGCAGCATTATGCACAGTGTATCTGTGCGGGCTGTTGTTTGTCGAGACTCCTGTCTTTTCCACTTTTCACATTGGGCAGTGGGGAGCATTTTGTATGATATTCACTGGCACAGGAACTGAGCATAATGGGGACGACCCGTTGCTGTGAAGTTGGAACTGAGACTAACTAACTAACTAACTAACCATTCAAATGCATTGCTTCCATGTTTGGGACCGGAAGTCATGTCATGTCATGTAATAAGATATAATATAATAAATCACGTTTATTGTACGCAAGCAAGACTGTGATGGTATGTCATGTAATAAGATGTGATACAATAAATCACTTGTATGCTTGTCGCAAAAACGGTGACGGCATGTCATGTAATACAATGTGATATGATAAATCACGTTGATTGTACGTCAGAAAGACGGTGACATCATGTCATGCAGTAAGATGTGCTGTAATAAATCATGTTTATTGTACGTCAGGAAGACGGATGTGGCATTATGTATCGAACCTGCAGAGTGAATCGGAGTCTGAATGAACAAGCGAAGAAAATCTTGGAGGCAACGGAGATGTGGTTTTGGAGACGAAGATTTCGAATGCTTGGATTACCAGAGTAACCGACAACGATTACCTGGAATAGGTTCATGGTCAGATAATAAGAAGAGAGGCATTGGACAATATCGTGACAACTGAAAAGGTCCAGGATGAAAGCGGTAGAGGCAAACAGAGGGAAATGATGCAGGATGGTCTATGACAGTGACACGGAGGAATATCATCGCTAGAATTGATTCGTAACATCAAGCACCGAGATGTTTGGCAATTCATGAACGTCTACACCATTCAGCAAGACACACGATGATGATGATGACTGGAAGGAATTAACGGTTGAATCCAACTGACCACAACGATAAGACACGCAATATCACGTGAGTGTGAACTGTATTATGCACACACACACACACACACACACACACACACACACACGCACGCACACACGCACGCACACACACAACACAGATACAAAACGCTTATGAAAATAAACACAGTGAGTAACGCGGCAACAAATAAACTGCAAGTGGCACGAATCTCAACAAGTACGTTGATTAACATTACATAAAGCAATCATTTCAATCAATGTATTTATGTATATATATCTCGTTAAGCGTTAAGAGATGTACCTCAATGAACGCAAACCAATGCATTACATAAACAGCGGACAAAAAAAAAAAATAACCAACAATATGAGGAAGTGTTCATGGCTTGGATTTGATTGTAAAGGACCAACTTTATTGCACACTTCGGTAACTCCATAAGTGCAGCAGATTCTCCCATATTTCTCAGAGCGAAAATCTCAAAACAAGCACTAACTCCACAGCACCGGAGAGTAGTATAATATGTGAATATCAGTGCTCATCATTATCATGCAACATGCCCATCACTCTCATCACTGCCAGAGTCGAAGGCTCTCGATCTTCCAGTTCCCCTGTCTTTTCGTCTTTGTCCACACCTGGCTGTTTTTTTTTCCCAGGAGCCATGTCTTCTATTACTGTTCTTTATGAACAACTGTGACGTTAAATAAGACCATAGTATTTCAGATTTATACCAGAGATACACTTGCCGTGGAGTAGCTCACTGGCTCAAAGATGTGGTTTTAGAAGAATGCTGAAACACCC
Source organism: Cepaea hortensis (assembly GCA_963921405.1). Classification (NCBI taxonomy): domain Eukaryota; kingdom Metazoa; phylum Mollusca; class Gastropoda; order Stylommatophora; family Helicidae; genus Cepaea; species Cepaea hortensis. The sequence continues at coordinate 45,245,037 of OY992897.1, forward strand.
ATGGCCAGCCAACATGAATAATCTAGACGGCTTGAAAGAGGCTACAACACACAGAAACGAATCCTTAAATTTAGATAGAAACAGTCGTTATTTTGGGTCACATTACGAGAAGATCAACTGGAAAGATTTGTGGAAAGTAAGATGAAAAGAAGACAATGAGAGAAAATTCTTGGGAATCAGCGTACGAACTAATACATGTTGGAGACCGCAAGTTGTGGAAAAGCCTCGCCAGTTGGCAAGGCATTTGATGGTGATGAAACACGAATAAATATACGTTCAAAGGAAACTAACAATGATGCTTGGAGACATGTTACAATACAAACACATATATACACACGGAAGGAGATACTCAAGACAAAGGCAACTCAGATTTGCACCAAAATCAGAGAAAGGATGAGGTCTCTGCTTGTCGATTCTGTAATGCTAGTACTGTTTGCCGGCATGAAGGATTAGCTGCTTGGTTGTGGGAGACTTAAAGGACCGGAAGAACTTAACAACAGGCCACTTGAGGGGGATGACCGTCATAGGGACAGTGGCTTGTTTTTCACGTTTGCCGTTCGGGGCTGGAGGCAGTTGATATTGTATAACTTGAGTCAAATCCATCAGGCTGCCTTGAGCTTATGCTTGTGTAGGAGATCTGTGGCATAAAGTATCTTTATAACTTTATTATCATCAATAGACAGTCACATTTTTGGGTGCGTTATGAGAAGAAATAAACTAGAGAATTTAGTGACAACTGGTAAGATTGAGGGGGAAAGAACAAGAGGAAGGCAGAGAAGTAAATATCTGGATGGCTTGGCCACAAGGCATGGTCGAGACAAGAACAAAGAGCTGATCCACGGCAATACGTCGCTCTCCTCACTGCCAGCCGCAAGGGCTCTCAATCCTTTACCAGTTCTTTCCTCATACATGTTCATGCCCGATATGTCTGCATAGTCCTGTGTCCATCTTCGTTGTGATCGACCCCTGCCTGTTCTACCAGAAAGCAGATCTCCCATCACTGTTCCCCTCCAAGCCACCAAGTTACTGTGACCTTTAATATGGCCAAATTATGTCAGCCTCCGAGACATCACTCTCTTTATCAGTCCGTTTTCTTCAATGCTCAGATCGTGTATAATGTCGGTATGCTTCTTCTGTTTTTGTTCAAAGATATTTTAAAACATTTTTTGTAACATTAGGTCAAAAGCCACGATTTCATGTGATAGTGAATGCGAACTTATCCGTGACTCACATTAGCGAGTTTAGTCATGTTGCGAACAATTAAACTTTAATTCATCACAGACAGAAAATATAGTTTACTCTGGTCAATTATGTTTGAAAATAGAATTACTGCACTACCTACAGTCTGCCTAATATAATTAGAAAACGTAATCCATTGTTGGATGGGTTTTTGTAGCTAGGGATAGGGTAGCCAGCCCCACGTCAAACCTCCTTAGTTGCTTCTCGCTGGTTACAGGGTTAATGTTCTTTGTTTCCCTTATATGCGCCGGTAACACACGAGCATATACAGAGAATTAAGTGTACCAACAGGCGAGTTAAAAACGCCTGCGATGCATATGACACATTGAACAAACTTGATAATTGTATCACTAGACAGTCTATTTTTGTTTCTGGAACCACGCGGCAACATAAATACAGGACAGTTTAAAATGCACGAAAAAACAAAAAAACAAATTAGAGGCAGAGATGAATAATATAGTGAGGTTAGCTGCAGGAAATATCAAAAGATCGGACGGCTGGGCGAGATTTGGTCGACGGCAGATGCTTCTATGGGGAAAAATGCACGAGAAGAACGGCAATGCGAAGTATAAAACACTCGCGAATACCTATTACCCTAAATAAACACAAACAAAGGAACAGATACATACCTACTAAGCAACATATGGACACGACGGCTTCCTGTTCTTTCTGGCTTATGTGGATGATGTTATGGTATTACTTATGGCCAGTGTGCTGCAGTCCAGATTGAGAAAGTTCGAACAGAAACCATCCGAAGGGCTATATCGGAAGCTTAACTTAATTTTGTAGCCTTGTTTGAAGACTGGGGCCTTGGGCGAGATCTGCTATCAAAGAGGGGGATGATGCTGGAGAATCAGCTGTTGGAAGGCGCGGAATCCCGCGAGTTAGGGGGGGGGGGATGCAATGCGCAATTTGAACATTAGTGTGCACACCTAATAATTGCTTTCCAAAGACCCCCCCCCCCCCGAAAAAAAAAAAAAACAACAACAACAAAAAGACAAAATATGTATCGTGTGGGCGCGTCGGTGACGAAATGCAACGACAAAATAGAGAACAGCGTTAAAATTTGACATTTAGCTGGAATTGAAACTTCATAAAACAGCGGCGCGAACATGTGAGAACAGGTGCAAGGCTGGATTATGGGTACACCATTAAGTGGAGAAGTGTTAACAACACCGGGGTTGTCTTCTACGTGCAATAAACAAATAGACACATATAGGGACTCAAAGGGGACACGCAGACAGAAAAGGTCACAAAAACAAGTACAATAGACAACAGACAAATAGAAGAATATTGGCAGATTTCAGTCCGTCACCGCTGCATGACACTGTTTACACCTGTTTGGGTAGCCGATTTAGTGTCACACCAAGCGGTAAACTAGGGTATGCCTACCCAGCATGTGAAGACAGGATTCGGCAGACTGCGCGGAAGAAATCGTTCCTGATTCAACGGGCAAGACGGCGTTTACCTGCAAAGCGTTGTGGAACGTAATGAGCACGGCAAGGCACGTAGAGCGCCCTGGTCAGCCACTGCACCTGTATTCGTCTCCAGTCGTCTCGACTTGTCTTGCCACTGGACTCAGATGGACTCAGGCGAGAGAGTGAGGTCGACGAATTGCGCAACTCTTCCTCACTTTAATCCAAGTCATCGAGCAAGTCATTCTTCATCCAACGTTTACACCACATAAACATTGGTGTACCTAAGAGGGTGTTTAATCAAGCTTTTCTATAAATGAATATAAATGAAAATGTATATTCATGAAGCTAACCAACACAAGTATTTATTACGAATATGTATATTTTTTTATTTATGAATATGTATATAAATGAAAGCCGTAAACTAATTAGATCAATTAGACGTAGACAGCTACAAGTTTTTGGCCACGTTATGAGAAGAAATAAATTGGAAAACTTGGTGACAACTGGCAAGATCGAGAGGAAGAAAACAAAGGGAAGACAAAGAAGAAAATACCTGGATGGCATGGCCATGTGGTAAGGCAAGAACACTGTGCTGATCCGCGACTCTAGTGATCGCGGTAGATGGCGAAACATGACCGTCCACTTATCGGTATAGCACATGATGGTGATGAGCTGAGCAGATCCACGACTCTAGTGATCGCGTGAGATGCGAAACATGACCGTCCACGCTTATCGGTATGGCACATGATGGTGATGATGATATATATTGTTTTTTGTCTGAAAGAGACTAATGAAACTAGAACATTATATACAACAATAAGAAAGAGACAAAATGTCTTTGGTCATGTGATGAGAAGAGAGGCACTGGAGAACAGCATGACAGCTGGAAAGACCGAGGTGGACGTCTCCATTAAGACTCCAATAAGAGGAGCTGCTGGCCGAGTGGCTACAACGCCGGACTCTCCTTGGAGAGACCAGGGTTCGATCCCTCGGTAAGGTGTGGGATTTTTTGTCTGTCCGGGGCAAAAAGTAAATCGTAACCTGCGCAGATCGCGGCGACTGCACTAGCCAGGCGGCCTTAATTCCTCAGGCTCAAAGACCCCTCTGCCATACACCGCAAGGTACTATATAAGCAGTAAATGACAGTTTTTATCGACTCCAAATGTTCGTCCTTCGATGCTGAAGAGGTCAAGCTCTAATTCATAAACCTTCTTGGAAGGAATGTCAATATTTAAAGCGTTACTTGACAAACCGTGCTAGATGAGATACATATACGTGACAACTTACTTAACAAAACAGATTAGATAGGGCATCTGTACTTAACACGTTATTTAACAATCCTTGGTAAATGGGACATCTATACTTAACACTCAACAAATCGTGTTAGAAGCAATCAACATCTATACTTAATACATAATTTTACAAATCTTGTTAGAAAGAATATAAGACATAATTTAACAAACCAAGTTAGAAAGAATATAAGTCTTTACACCTAAGACATCACTTCAGAATGCTTCTACGAAGAAAACTATACTTAACACGTTAGTTAATGATCCTTGCTAAAACGAATATACATACCTATACTTAACTCGATACTTAAGAAACTTTTAGTGTTGGGTGAAGAAGGATATATATATATATATATATATATATATATATATATATATATATATATATATATATATATATATATATATATATATATATATATATATACTATTAACCTCTTAACACACTTAACACGTTAGTTAACAAATCATGTTAGAGGAAATACAAGCTTCTAAATGTTGTAGCAAGTCAATTAACAATCCTTGCTAGAATAAACAAAAATCGCCACGAAAAATAATCGTAATCCAAAACCACAAAGAAAATAGGCACTAAACACCTCCGTGAGAGTCGAGTAAACTGTAAGACCAGTCCATTTCAGGATTACCTGTCAAGCGCAACAAACACATCAAACAGACGTCCAACACATGCAACACCAGGGAGATACCGGCAAGTCTGCGCTGGGTTCTTCTGAGGACTCAGCCTTTCCAGGATTAGCAAGTGAAGAGCTGACCAGGCACGCGAACTATCATCGCGGGACTGAGAGTTGGAAAAATAAAATGGGGAAAACAGCAGACAGCATGAACGCGCGGGGAAAAGTTCCAACTGGTAAGGAAGGCAGTAGTTGATCACCTAAAAGAGGAAATAAACCAACTACAAAGAATGAAATGTCTCTGTCTGTCTGTCTGTCTGTCTGTCTGTCTGTCTGTCTGTCTGTCTGTCCGAATTGGCAGCATAGAATAGACAGTTGAGAGATAGAATAGAGAGCTGATATGATATAAAAGATAGTTTATAGATAGAATAGAGTGTTGATAGATGGGAATAGAATAAATAGTTGACAGATATAATAGAATAGATAGTTGATAGATAGAATAGTATAGCTAGCTGACAGATAGAATAGTAAAGAGAGTTTATAGATAGAATAGGATATATAGTTGATAGATAGAATAGAATAGATAGTTGATAGATAGAATAGAATAGAGTGCTAATAGATAGAATAGAAAAAAATACAGTTGATACATAGAATTGAATAAAGTGTTGATATATAAAATAGAATAGATAGTTGATAGATAGAATAGAATAGAAAGGTGATAGAATAGAGTGCTGATAGACAGAATAGAAAAGATAGTAGATAGATAGAATAGAAAAACAGTTGATAGATAGGATATTATAAATCTATGTAATGGAATAGATGGCTGACCAAATAGAATAGAGAGCTGTCATTAACAGAGAGCAAGGAATAGATACACGCACCTAATATAATACAATTTGGATGCTTACTTTACAAGCATTTTCCATAAATTAAAGTTGAACGACGCCGACAATACCGACGGTGAGAATCATTCCCTGCTGGCGAGACACCTGATATGTTCGTTGAGATTTCCAGATTGCAACTTGTCTGTCGACATCCATGGAGCCATATCTACGCTGTGAAATAAGCCTCATCGACAAAGAAAATCGAACTGACGCCAGTTACTTGCTATATATAAAACAAATAATAGCACTCTCTTTAACTGTCTTGACTTGGACCGTCATTGAAAATTATGATTCCCTTGTCTTCTTTGTCATTTGATATTTTAATGAATTTGGTGTTATGTATATGATCATTATTCATCATCATCATCATCATCATCATCATCATCATCATCATCATCATCATCATCATCATCATCATAATCATCATCATCACCGCCATCATTATCATCATCATTATTAACATCATCATGCAGCAGGTCCTGTGAAGTATATATTTGTCATCACGTCCCGCAGTGAAGATAATCTATCCGGAGCCAGTTCTCTTGTCTGACATATCTCCATGCCCAGCGTGTCATCACAGTCCCGTGTCTGTCGTCGTGCTGGTCCACATCTGCCTGTTCTCCCCGACAACTATGCTCTCCATCACAGTCCCGTGTCTCTCGTCGTGCTGGTCCACATCTGCCTGTTCTCCCCGACAACTATGCTCTCCATCACAGTCCCGTGTCTTTCGTCGTGCTGGTCCACATCTGCCTGTTCTCCCCGACAACTATGCTCTCCATCACAGTCCCGTGTCTGTCGTCGTGCTGGTCCACATCTGCCTGTTCTCCCCGACAACTATGCTCTCCATCACAGTCCCGTGTCTGTCGTCGTGCTGGTCCACGTCTGCCTGTTCTCCCCGACAACTATGCTCTCCATCACAGTCCCGTGTCTCTCGTCGTGCTGGTCCACATCTGCCTGTTCTCCCCGACAACTATGCTCTCCATCACAGTCCCGTGTCTGTCGTCGTGCTGGTTCACGTCTGCCTGTTCTCCCCGACAACTATGCTCTCCATCACAGTCCCGTGCTTGTCGTCGTGCTGGTCCACGTCTGCCTGTTCTCCCCGACAACTATGCTCTCCATCACAGTCCCGTGTCTGTCGTCGTGCTGGTCCACGCCTGCCTGTTCTCCCCGACAACTATGCTCTCCATCACAGTCCCGTGTCTGTCGTCGTGCTGGTCCACGTCTGCCTGGTCTCCCCGACAACTATGCTGTCCATCACAGTCCCGTGTCTTTCGTCGTGCTGGTCCACTTCTGCCTGTTCTCCCCGACAACTATGCTCTCCATCACAGTCCCGTGTCTGTCGTCGTGCTGGTCCACGTCTGCCTGTTCTCCCAAACAACTATGCTCTCCATCAATGTTCCTTCTAAGCCTTTGTGATATATACGATAGCCAACAAATTCCAGTTTCCCAGACACGACGCTGTCGTTGAGTCAGTTTTCTTCCGCCTGTGGATACTGTAGAATGGCATTGTTTATCTTCTTCATAGTTCGCGATATTGTAAGGATGTTTCTGTAACATTTAATTTACACAAATCTCGAGTTTCTTCTGCAGTGATTGCGACCTGGTCCACGATTGAGATCACAATGTTGCTGCAGGAAAGATGCATGTTCTAGAAGAGATAAATTTCACTGAGCTTGTATTGCCCTTATAACCTCAGCATTGCTAAAGCCAGTCTAGGTCAGACTTCTTTTAACACGCCCATCCTTGTTTACATTATTTGAAGAAATACACTAGAGAACTTGGTGACAACTGGCAAGATTGAAGGGAAAAGAATACGGTGAAGGCAGAGAGGTAAATATCTGGATGGCTTGGCCTCGTGGTATGGTCGAGACAAGAACACTGAGCTGATCCACGACTCTGGTAATCGTGTATGAAGGTGAAACGTGACCTCTCACGCCTATCGGCATATCACATGAAGGTGAGGGTTCTTGTTGATTATGGAGTCAAGATATTCCCAATTTCTGACTCTTTCAATGTTTCTTACTCATGAAAATTAAACTTCCCACACTGGTTATTGTACTGCACTATCTTTCATTGGCCAAAGGGTCAGTCTCTAGGTCAGTTAATTGAGCCGTGGTGGTGTAGTGGTTAGTTCGCTTGGCCTACCAAGACACTGGTCGAGTTTAATCTCCAGCAGAGACAAGATGATCATTTCCGATAAATACGGTGCTGGATCCACAAACCCTCGTAAGAGTGGACATCAGATAATTTTCAGAGTTTTCAGAGAAATATATGAGAAGGAAAGGCGACGAGAATGGGAATTGTCAACCCACCTCATATGCCATGACCTACACCCTAACAGCAGCATCTTGTCTTTTGATGGGAAGCCGTCATCATCATTGCCTGGAGACAATGACGTGGCAGGATGTGACCAGAGGAACTGACCAACATTCACTTCTCGGAGGACATTTCTGACGGACTGATAATCAGATTGCAGCTGGTATCATTAGTAATAAGTCTCTTCGCTGGTTGTTGAAGATGAGAATGGAGCACGTATGGGAATGCCCTGAGTGCTGTGATGTCGGATCTTGGCTCAACTCAACTGGGAAGCCAGTAATTATGGCTGGTAATGTTAATACTCTTATTATATCTATTTCTAGCTTCCTTTGTAACCATGTTGTGCACCAGTTTAGTTTTGACGGGTTGCCGCTGTAGCTTGGGGGATAGACGCTTGCCCACCGGCCCAGTGGTCATGGATTTGAATCCTCACGGAGGAGGATATTTTAAATTGAACTGGTGGGCCAAGTCTTAAATGGGGACCAGGAATTGTCTTGGGAGGTCAAGGCGTGAAACTGAGCACATCGCGATTGGAATGCTGGTTAGTATATGAAAATATGGCTCTTGCACTATCTAATGCAATGCGCATAAGGGGTCAAGGGTCATTTACTGATCTTACTATAGTGTTGAGACTAAACAAAAACACAAACAGATGGGAATAAGCAACGTTAAGCGTGAACTAAATATGATAATTTGTACGTGTGTTACGGGGGCCCAAAATGGAGGCAATGAATGCTGTAACCTATCATGCTAGTTGTGAGAGGCCAGACAGGTTTTGCTTGGGGTTAGATATCCTCTTCCGTAGAAAACTTCAGCTTCAAAATCCAACTGATCAACCATGAACAAGTCTAAAGATAAGTCAAGAAGAAACACGACAGTTAAACGACAAGAAGTCTGACTACATTGCACCGGGGTATCTCCATATAGCTCGCTATCTGCGGAACAGCTATCCGCGTGCTGAATAGTCACACGGGGCGTCACACAGAGCGTCACACGGAGCGTCACACAGAGCGTCACACGGAGCGTCACACAGAGCGTCACGCAGAGCGTCATGCGGTGCGAAGCGTAACACAGAGCGTAACACAGAGCGTCACACAGAGCGTCACACAGAAGGTCACACAGAGCACGCACTCCGTAGTTCCGCGATGATTTCACAAGACAACAACAACAACTCAGCCAAACAAGGGGGCTCCACTCGTAGAAGACATAGTAATATGGGGAAGACATTGAGGGCGCTGACAGAGATAGCAAAGGGTTGGACTACTAGGCGCTAGTTGGTTAAGGTTGTATGTTCCATTGGGTGATACAGGTAAGAAGGAGGAGGAGGAGAGGAAGAAGATTATGATGATGATGATGATGACGATGATGATGATGATGATGATGATGAAGAAGAAGAAGAAGAAGAAGAAGAAGAAGAAGAAGAAGAAGAAGAAGAAGAAGAAGAAGAAGAAGAAGAAGAAGAAGAAGAAGAAGAAGAAGAAGAAGAAGAAGAAGAAGAAGAAATGATGAGACATACGACAATTCAATTACGCAGAATCATTGCGCACCAAACATGAGGAAACATCCGTTAAGAGTAACGAGAAGAGGAATGCATTGCAACAACCAACAAGGCTAATAGGCATGTAAAAAAAAACAGCACACAGCAGAAAGAACTGATTACGTATCGTAATGTACTAGATTATTCCTCTGACATTTAAGATTCCTGTCTCCCAGACTTCATTTGTTTAGCAAATGTTTATTATTTATAGAGATTATCAAAACCCACTGTGAACTCGTCATACGGCTCCCTCCTATCGAGCTAACAGCAGCTTCATCTCTGTGTGCTGTACATAATTCTCAAATAACTTCGACTGCAGAAATACAAAATCTGCGTATCGTTGATATATTTAACATATGGCTACGCAAGAATCCGAATAAACACAAAATATGCTAAAATCTGGCAATTGAACCCGGGGACCTTGGCCTTTAACTGTCTCAGTCTAACTACAGAGGAGCGGCTGGCAGAGTGGTTAGAATGCCAAGTTTTCCTTCAGGAGACCCGGCTCGAATCCTCGGTAAGGTGTGGAATTTTTTCTGTCCGGGGCAAAAAGAAAACTCCAACCTACACAGTTTGCGGTGACTGCACAAGCCGGGAGGCCTTAATTCCTCAGGCTCAACCCCCTTGTCATACACCGCACAAAGTAATACAGGCAGTTGATGAAGGCCTAACTACAATACAGCATGTTTATGTCTTACTTCTTCTGGCCGCTACCCCTTCATTGATCTTCCAGACTTGGGAGACCTTACCAGTAGTCATACCACCGATGGCACAGCTCGTTAAGTTTTTAGAAGACCAATCGCACATACCATTACAGGTGGAGACACAATAGAGAGGAAATGAACTCCATATTGACATAATACCTGTCACAGACGTGGTTGCTAGTTTTTGCGTTCATGGGATTCAAATTAAACATTCTTTCTTTCAGCGTCTGTCTTGTTCGTTGGGGAAGACTTTTGTGGAAACGTTCGTTGGTATCTGTGTATGTTTTCCCTGTCATTAAGCTTCATAGTTATATTCTGTGTTTGTTCAATAGTTATATTCTGTGTTTGTTCAGATTCCAGTATTGTGTTTTCTGTCGTTCGTTAAGCTTGATAGTTATATTCTATGTTTATTCAGATTCCAGTATTATGTTTTCCCTGTCGCCGAGCTTCATAGTTGTATTCTATGTTTGTTCAGATTCCAGTATTATGTCTTCTGTCGTTCGTTAAGCTTGATAGTTATATTCTATGTTTGGTCAGATTCCAGTATTATGTTTTCTGTCGTTCGTTAAGCTTGATAGTTATATTCTGTTTTTGTTCAGATTCCAGTATTATGTTTTCTGTCGTTCGTTAAGCTTGATAGTTATATTCTGTGTTTGTTCAGATTCCAGTATTATGTTTTCTGTCGTTCGTTAAGCTTGATAGTTATATTCTATGTTTATTCAGATTCCAGTATTGTGTTTTCTGTCGTTCGTTAAGCTTGATAGTTATATTCTGTGTTTGGTCAGATTCCAGTATTATGTTTTCTGTCGTTCGTTAAGCCTGATAGTTATTTTCTGTGTTTGGTCAGATTCCAGTATTATGTTTTCTGTCGTTTGTTAAACTTGATAGTTATATTCTGTGTTTGGTCAGATTCCAGTATTATGTTTTCTGTCGTTCGTTAAGCTTGATAGTTATATTCTGTGTTTGTTCAGATTCCAATATTATCTCACTGAAAGCTTTTGGAATTCATCTTGACACTTTGGAGACTGCTGCCAAAGACCGAAATTCGTGGCGTACATGATTACGCAAGGGTACAGTCACTTCTGAAGCAACCAGGACTGCAAAAGCTGTGAAGAAAAGGCTGGACAGAAAAACCACTGTAGGAGATCCTCCTCCTGAAACGTCAAACATTCTTTGCCCGTATTGTCAAAGAACATTTCGAGCCAAAATAGGCATTATCAACCATCTTAGAACTCACGGCTCCATACTTTCACTTTCAACCCCACTGGATGAAATGGATGGTCATCTTCATTTTTGATGGACAAACAACATTATCTCAGCAGTACACATGTTGCATATCCTTTACAAAAAAACATTACAATCAATACCAACTACAGGTTGATTAACTAGATCATTTTACGTTCAACAATCAGCCATAAAGGCTGATAATGAAGTAGGTCAATATCAATCTATTAAGAGATATGCGCAAAAGGAATGTGTCATGTCTCCAGATCTTTTTTCCCTATACAGCGGAAATATTAGAAATGTAGAAGATATGAGAGGAATCACCTTTGAGGGACATAACATCAATAACATTGGATATGCGGACAATGATTACAGACAATGAACAGGATCTGTAACATGTAGTAGATACGGCTATTGTATACGGTTAAAAATTAGGGTTAGAATTAAATTGTAAGAAGGCAGAGATTATGGTCGTCTCTAAGAAGAAAGAAATACCACACTATATAATCTAAGAATAAATGGGAATATTCTTAAACAAGTGAATAGGTACTACTATCTCGGAACAGTCATAACATCTGATGGAAGATGCCTTGAAGAAATTAGAACAAGAATCGCTATGGCAAAGATAGCCGTTTGCAAAATTGAAACATATTGGCTAATAAATAAGCCGCTGCCGAGTGGCTAGAATGTCAGACTCGTGTTCGAGAGACACGCGTTCCAATCCTCGATAAGGTGTAGAGGTTTTTTTTTTCTGTCGGAGGGCAAAATGAAAACTTTAACCTGCACAGTTCGCGGCGACTTCAATAGCCAGGCGGCCTTAATTCCTCAGACTCAAGACCCCCCCCCCCCACCCCCCGCCCCTGCCATACACTGCAAGGTACTATATTGGCTGTCAATGACAGTTTGATGACTAATAAATAAAGATGTCAATTGCAACGAGAAAAAGAGTGTTGACGTGCTATATAGAACCTGTACTTTTGTATGGATGTGAAATGTGGCCGAAAATGCAAAAAAAAAAAAAAAAAACCCACCATGGGCGTCAGAAAAACCAATGAGCAAGTCCTACAAGAGGCAAATGAAAACCGCAAATTGATTAAAGAAATTAGACGTAGACAGTCAAATATTTTCGGTCACATTATGAGAAGATATAAACCATAGAACTTGGTGACAACTGGGAAGATTTAGGGAAAAAATAACAAGGGGAAGAAAGAGAAGTGAATATATGGGTGATTAATCACATAGCATTGTCGAGACAAGAACACAGAGCTGATCCACGACTCTGATGATCGTGTACATCACCGCCCACCTGATGATGATGAGTTTGCCATTACTTTCTGAACAAGAAGTCAACATTTTAAGTCCTACTGATTGACCCTTGTTGGAGTGAACCCACAACCCCGCCGTTAGCGCACGGAAGTTTAAGCGGAAGTGCATGAAACCCCGCGATCACGCTAACCTCTGTTCGACTATAGTGCAAGATTGGTACAAGGTCAGGTGACATGATACACTTCTATATGGGCGTCTGTTTCTTCAATGGTTTCATGTATTCACCCGTCACTGTACAAGGCTGCTCTTGTAGGTCACATTACCGTTATCTAGCCAATTCTCGTCAATTTTGTTGGAGGCAGTCTTGTTTGTTATGCTTTCTGTTAGCGCCGCCAGTTGGGCAGCGCTCACCAAACCCGACACTCCCCATTGTGCCAACAGCTTCGAGCGAATAGGCGAAATTAAAAGGACGCAAGACTTAATTTTTTTTTCCTTTTTGTTTTCGCATATCTTTTACAGGACATCGCTGTCAACACGAGCATTTTACCACTGTCGTTGATTTCCTGGCAAAATTACGCGCAGCAGTTTGCCATTGCTTTCTGAGCGGTCGGCTCACTTATCCCGTAAGGTACCAACGCAGCGAGAACCGCTTCCAATTCTAAGACTTATCCTAGTGCGAGGAAATGCAACCTAAAGATTAAATGTCATGGCAGGGCAGACTAGACTGAATTCTTGGTCGGCAACTGGTCTAGGACTGAAGCTCTGACAGACGGACATTAGAGCAATACTTTGCCGATCCGACAGCTTCTGCAACTTGTCTTGTTCCAGGTGTAATGTTTTTACCTTTCCTTTGGAGTAAACTAGGCAGGTCGAGATGGGATCATGCTGCATGAGCAACACATGGTCTCTAAATTCAGTCCCGACTATTGTGCTATGGAGAGATATAACTTCATTTTACAAACAATCGCCTTTCAAGACGGCAAGGTGCCAGTCAGTCTGGCATTTGCTTTGGTGGTCCACAGTTGCAAATGAAGGTCTCTGAGGACTTCTTCAGCGAACGTTTGCACTGATTCCACAGTTTAAAGAGCATTTGCAACGATGAAATTAATGTGTAGAGGAGGTTTCCATTGTGTTGCGAATTCCTGGTAGAACAGACGAGTCACATGGACCCCTCTCGTCATTTGTACAACCTCGTCGTGTCCGCGTTTGCTCTCAGCTCTCGGGTAACAACGTAATCATAAATATGTATAATCGTGCGATCTCATTAACATACGTCAGCTCAACCAGTCTGATACGTGGACTAGCACGATACATTTACACACACACACACACACACACAAACACACACACACACACACATATATATATAAGCGTGTGTGTGTGTGTGTGTGTGTGTGTGTGTGTGTGTGTGTGTGTGTGGACTTCTAGCTCGTCGCCTTTCTACCCATTTTCATGAGGGTGGAGGACGGGTGTGAGGGGTCGAGCCTGTATTGGTAGGAAACATAATCCTGCCTCTGCTGGGGATTGAACCCGGCAGACCCGCTGTCTGGGCAGACAAGGGCACTAACCACTCTGTCAGCGTGGCTCATATATTATAACATAAATGACATAAATTAAATGGGGTCTGTGCATATATCGATATTAATTGTGGCATTAGTATGTCAATGGAATGTGTATTGTGGCGACTG
>OY992897.1:45264230-45319230 GCA_963921405.1 Cepaea hortensis
CGTGCGTGCGTGCGTGCGTGCGTGCGTGCGTGCGTGCGTGCGTGCGTGCGTGCGTGCGTGCGTGCGTGCGTGCGTGCGTGCGTGCGTGCGTGCGTGCGTGCGTGCGTGCGTGCGTGCGTGCGTGCGTGCGTGCGTGCGTGCGTGCGTGCGTGCGTGCGTGCGTGCGTGCGTGCGTGCGTGCGTGCGTGCGTGCGTACGTACGTACGTACGTACGTACGTACGTACGTACGTACGTACGTACGTACGTACGTACGTACGTACGTACGTACGTACGTACGTACGTACGTACGTACGTACGTACGTACGTACGTACGTACGTACGTACGTACGTACGTACATACATACATACATACATACATACATACATACATACATACATACATACATACATACATACATACATACATACATACATACATACATACATACATACATACATACATACATACATACATACATACATACATACATACATACATACATACATACATACATACATACATACATACATACATACATACATACATACATACATACATACATACATACATACATACATACATACATACATACATACATACATACATACATACATACATACATACATACATACATACATACATACATACATACATACATACATACATACATACATACATACATACATACATACATACATACATACATACATACATACATACATACATACATACATACATACATACATACATACATACATACATACATACATACATACATACATACATACATACATACATACATACATACATACATACATACATACATACATACATACATACATACATACATACATACATACATACATACATACATACATACATACATACATACATACATACATACATACATACATACATACATACATACATACATACATACATACATACATACATACATACATACATACATACATACATACATACATACATACATACATACATACATACATACATACATACATACATACATACATACATACATACATACATACATACATACATACATACATACATACATACATACATACATACATACATACATACATACATACATACATACATACATACATACATACATACATACATACATACATACATACATACATACATACATACATACATACATACATACATACATACATACATACATACATACATACATACATACATACATACATACATACATACATACATACATACATACATACATACATACATACATACATACATACATACATACATACATACATACATACATACATACATACATACATACATACATACATACATACATACATACATACATACATACATACATACATACATACATACATACATACATACATACATACATACATACATACATACATACATACATACATACATACATACATACATACATACATACATACATACATACATACATACATACATACATACATACATACATACATACATACATACATACATACATACATACATACATACATACATACATACATACATACATACATACATACATACATACATACATACATACATACATACATACATACATACATACATACATACATACATACATACATACATACATACATACATACATACATACATACATACATACATACATACATACATACATACATACATACATACATACATACATACATACATACATACATACATACATACATACATACATACATACATACATACATACATACATACATACATACATACATACATACATACATACATACATACATACATACATACATACATACATACATACATACATACATACATACATACATACATACATACATACATACATACATACATACATACATACATACATACATACATACATACATACATACATACATACATACATACATACATACATACATACATACATACATACATACATACATACATACATACATACATACATACATACATACATACATACATACATACATACATACATACATACATACATACATACATACATACATACATACATACATACATACATACATACATACATACATACATACATACATACATACATACATACATACATACATACATACATACATACATACATACATACATACATACATACATACATACATACATACATACATACATACATACATACATACATACATACATACATACATACATACATACATACATACATACATACATACATACATACATACATACATACATACATACATACATACATACATACATACATACATACATACATACATACATACATACATACATACATACATACATACATACATACATACATACATACATACATACATACATACATACATACATACATACATACATACATACATACATACATACATACATACATACATACATACATACATACATACATACATACATACATACATACATACATACATACATACATACATACATACATACATACATACATACATACATACATACATACATACATACATACATACATACATACATACATACATACATACATACATACATACATACATACATACATACATACATACATACATACATACATACATACATACATACATACATACATACATACATACATACATACATACATACATACATACATACATACATACATACATACATACATACATACATACATACATACATACATACATACATACATACATACATACATACATACATACATACATACATACATACATACATACATACATACATACATACATACATACATACATACATACATACATACATACATACATACATACATACATACATACATACATACATACATACATACATACATACATACATACATACATACATACATACATACATACATACATACATACATACATACATACATACATACATACATACATACATACATACATACATACATACATACATACATACATACATACATACATACATACATACATACATACATACATACATACATACATACATACATACATACATACATACATACATACATACATACATACATACATACATACATACATACATACATACATACATACATACATACATACATACATACATACATACATACATACATACATACATACATACATACATACATACATACATACATACATACATACATACATACATACATACATACATACATACATACATACATACATACATACATACATACATACATACATACATACATACATACATACATACATACATACATACATACATACATACATACATACATACATACATACATACATACATACATACATACATACATACATACATACATACATACATACATACATACATACATACATACATACATACATACATACATACATACATACATACATACATACATACATACATACATACATACATACATACATACATACATACATACATACATACATACATACATACATACATACATACATACATACATACATACATACATACATACATACATACATACATACATACATACATACATACATACATACATACATACATACATACATACATACATACATACATACATACATACATACATACATACATACATACATACATACATACATACATACATACATACATACATACATACATACATACATACATACATACATACATACATACATACATACATACATACATACATACATACATACATACATACATACATACATACATACATACATACATACATACATACATACATACATACATACATACATACATACATACATACATACATACATACATACATACATACATACATACATACATACATACATACATACATACATACATACATACATACATACATACATACATACATACATACATACATACATACATACATACATACATACATACATACATACATACATACATTGTGTTTTATAGATATAGATGTGAGTAATACAGTGAGCATTTATTTCAGACAAGGTGAATCTACAGTGAGTTTTTATTGGATACAAGTGGGTTATACAGTGAGTTTTTATTGAATACAAGTGGGTTATACAGTGAGTTTTTATTAGAGACAAGGTGAGTTAAACAGTGAGATTTTATTTGTGAGAAGGAGAGTTGTATAGTGAGTTGTTATTAGTTTTTGTTATACAAGACGAGTCATAAGGCTAGAAGATGGGTCGTATTGTGAATATTTATCAGTAAGATGGTTAGTCGTGCTATGTGAATGTGGGCCGTGTAGTGAAGTTTTATCAGTAACAAAGTGGGCTGTACTGTGAAATGTTATCAGTGAGAGGATGAGTAATAAAATGCGTAGATAATAATGATAAGAATTGTTGTACAGTGAGTTTGGAATAATCTCATCTCATCATCTCATCATGTTCCTCTTGTACCTTGCGGTGTCGAGGTGAAGTATAAACTTCGTGAGAGTGCCCGATTATGGGCTTAATAAATCGATATTCCCATGGACTCTGCTATTCCCTCCGTCCAACGTTTACGTGGTCGGCCTCTTCCTCTGTTTCCATCTGGTCTGTACATCATTGCTTGTTGTGGTATGTTCTCTGACTGTTAACCTACTTGCATGGCCAAACCATTTGACCTGCTGCTTTCTAATAAAATCTAGAGCAGCCTTAACCCCCACTTTAGTCCTGATTTCTTCATTTCTGATCTTATCTCTTCTTGATACGATGAGTATTCTTCTCAGGAACCTCATTTCTGTTGTTGTGATTTTTCTTTTCTCTTGTTCTGTCATTGTCCAGGTTTGGCATTGGTAACATAGTGTTGGTAGGAAGATTGTGTTGTAAAGTGCTTTCTTAGTAGTTATTGATACATGTTTGTTCTTTAGTATTGGTGCCATTTGTCCAATGAGTTGGTTTGCCTTATTGCACCTATTTTCGATCTCGTCTTCTGATCTGCCATTTGATGATATTATACTTCCTAGGTACTTGAAACTCTTCACTTGTTTCAAGGGATGTTCGTTAAGGTGAATTGTTATTGTTTATTATTCTTTAGTTATAGTCATTACCTCTGTTTTGCTTGTGCTAATTACACATATGTTCTCTACACATTTCGTTTAGACTATTCATGTGGTCTTGTAATTCAGCTTCTGATTTTGTTATTAGTGCTTGGTCGTCCGCAAACAGGAATTCTCTAATGGTTAGATTTGCAGATGGTTCTTCTTCTGTGTTCTCGTCATGCGGTATTCTTGCTGTCTCTGCTTGGCTGGTTTCTTTACATATGTTGTCTATATATGTTATGAACAAGAGAGGGGACAGGACACAACCTTGTCGTACTCCAGATCTCATGGTGAAGGGTTCTGAGTGTCCTCCAGTTGCTCCCACTATGCATTCACTGTTATTGTATAAACTTCTACATAGAATAATAAGATGATAAATCGAACAATGAGTTTTAAGAAAATGTGACAGGATTAGTTTGAACAGTGAGTTTTGAATAATGAGAAGATGTGTCGCATAGTGAGTTGTGAAAAGTGAGACTATGAGCAGTAATGTGAGTTTAGAATATTAAGATAATTAATCGGGCAGTTAGTTTTTTTTTTTTTTATTAAGTGAAAAGATTAGTTGAACAGTGAGTTTTTAATTGCGATCTGTACACATACATTTTAGTAAAAATGTTACTTTTATAATATAGATAATGGGACATACATTGAGTTTAGTAGGTATAATGAGAGAATGAGTCATAAAGTGGGTGAAGAATAATGATAACAGTCGTACAGTGAGAGCAAAATAATAAAGAAGAGTTGTACAGTGAGTGCTGAATTGTGAAAACAGAGTGTACAGTTAATGTAGTATGGTGAGTAGAGTCATACAGTGAGTGTAGAATAATAAGAAAAGAAAATAATGTCAGAAAAATAATATTATAATTATTACACAGACTTAAATACTGCATCCAGGAGATCTCCACGGCAAGAGGATAAAGTCGCCTGCTTGGCGCTGTGAATTTCGTGGATTCGTCTTTCGGTTCACGCGGGCAGCTTTCTGGAATTCTTCTGAGGGATGTTGCACGAATTACGGAGTTCGTGCTTTGTGCGACACTTTCGTCAGGCGGTCCTTAAAGACAGAGACCGAGCCATGTGGGTTAACACCCGGTGCAATGAAGTTTATCATCTTACCGTTAAATCTGTACACTTTTAAACGGTATCAACGCGATGGCCACCTACCGAATTAAAACCACACATAATGAATCAGAATCTGTGAGATGTGTGCGAGCAGGGACATACTTTCTTGAAGTTGAGACAACGGTCCATCTCATGGTCTACAGTAGTAATTTAATACATTCTTTTTGGTATCCCCCATTGGGCCATTGACCCTCAACCAACTCCCCTCAAGCCCCCCATATCATTAGCTATTCCATGCAGCTCCATCCATGTCTCTCCCCCCCCCCCCCCCATATCATTCATTTGTAATTCTACTTCTTCTCTCCTTATGGTTTAGGCCTTCCTTTATTTCTTTTGCCTTTAGGGTTCAAGGTTAAGATCTTTATAGTTATACTATTCTCAGATTCTCTCAGGGTATGTCCTATCCAGCGCCACAGTGGTTTCTTCACCTGTTGGTACACGGGTATTTGCCTAGTTCTCTCCAAGAGCTTCACATCGGTGATTCCGGACTTAAGAAATATGGAACACTGAGAAGCTGGACGCTCAGACCCAGCGCCATTCCACACTTAAAATACTAATTACCGCATACACACTTAACACACTAACTGCCACATACACACATAACACACTGACTGCCACATACACACTTAACACACTAACTATCACATACACGCTTAACGTACTAACTGCCACATACACACTTAACACACTAACTACCACATACACACATAACACACTAACTGCCACATACACACTTAACACACTAACTATCACATACACGCTTAACGTACTAACTAAAACATACACGCTTAACATACAAACTACCATATCCACACTTAACACTCTAACTACCACATACACACTTAACACACTAACTACCACATCCACACTTAACACTCTAATTACCACATACACACGAACTTGGCCAGTAACGGAGAATGCAATATCCGAGAGAGACGTCTGTGCCAAGACACCAATACACATGTCATATATTATTGTGTCAAGACACTACACATGTCATATATGTCTATGCCAAGACATCTATACACATGTCATATATGTCTTGTCTGTGTCAAGACATCTATACAGTTGTAATGTACTGGTATACTGGTTTGATGTTATAAAAACAATAAACAAAACCAAGTCCTTATACAGTTCCTTGGTATGGGCTTGTGTGGTATTATAACCATCACAGTTTGTAATCCTGCATGCACGGAAGAATGGGTGACTAGTCATTTCCTCTCCTCGCTGAACCCTCGTTCGACCGCGCTCATATCTGCACTAACGCGCCAGCTGGTTTCCTCTTATGGTATAGAAAATACGCAAAGACATACTTACGAACACTAGACCACAAGGGCTGCAGAAAACCACGATATCCGTTACCAGCTTGCACTTTATTTGAAAGATCAAAACTGTTGCAGTTTTATCTACGCAGTTAGTAAAACACAAAAGCCAAACGCTGTCTGGCGACTGCAGATAATTACAGTGCTGCCTCATTTGCTAATACAGTCATCTACTAAACATGGACGCTTACATGCAGTCCCTTGAAAGTTCGCTGTGCGCCTGTGTTCCCGCCACCCCCATGCCAGCTATTGTCACCGATACAGACAAAGCCAGCAAGACAGCCGACAGACAGTGACTGATGCAGTATTTACCAGCTTCCGTGTCCATCAGATTGTAAACAAATTGCTGCACCAACTCTCCCGCTGAAGTGTACCCTCGTGGCGCAATTAATCCCTATAGCGGAGGTGATGTATACCACAACAGGGTAATTTAATTTCCGGAATGGACAGTGGGATATCAAAGATGACAATAAAAGTGTGAGAAACGAAACAAATACTAACGCTGGAGGTGTTTGCAGGAGATAAAGTATGCAATTAATTTTGACATAACACGAACAAAAACTGCCCATGTATTGTGGGAAGATTAAACCTGGCAATATAGAAGTACAGTGTAACTATAGGAGGCATGGTTGCAGATAGCATCAAAAAAGGGTGTCAGTATGAATAAAGTAAACAACCAGAAATATCGGTAATACCAAATAAACATAGTCATCACAGTCTCCATTGCCAAATGGCGTGAGAGTTCCTGTATGTCAATATATGTGCCTTGTGGTTTGGATCAATTCTGCTACTGATATTCCCCCATGCCACTGTCTCAGTCCACCCAGCATCATTTCTCTCCGTCTGCATCTGCCTCTTTTGCAAATGATCGTTCCCAACGTCAATTGGTTTCCAATGCCTCTCTTCTCATCACGTGACCAACGAATGCCGTTTGTTTCTTTCTTATTGTTGTAGATAATGGTCTACTTTACTGGCCTCTTCCAAGTAATAATTGTTGGTTACTCTGATAGTCCCAGGTACTCACAACACTCGTCTCAGGAACCATATCTCTGTTGCTTCCAAGTTCTTTCTAATGTGCCGATTCATGCTCAGTGTAAAAAGAAAACCATAACCTTCACAGTTGGCAGCGACTGCACTAGCCAGGCGACCTTAATTCCTCAGGCTCAAGACAAGGCTTACACGGCGGGGTACCTTAGGCAGTGGATGCCAGACGACATCCCATGTACAGGAAAACAGGATCTGTATAACATTTCAGTATACTTACTCTTACATTCAACGATAGTGACTTATTGCACATGCTACTATTTATTTTCTTGGATGCAACTTTTGTTTGACTTGTCCTGCTCTAAATCTCTATCACGCATCGTCCATCTGATCTTATGATTGCCACTAGGTATTTACATTTATCAACATGGTTAAGCATTTTCACTTCTATTGTTACATCGATTTTTATGTCATCTTTTTCTTTGATATTACCATTGTGTATGTTTTATTGATTTTCAAAGAAAATCCATTCTTGGGTTCCCTATTACTGATACCTTGCTGCCTTGACAGACGATAATTTGTTACATTGTACTTCCCCCAAAAACGGCATACTACCACAACTTATGGCGGTAGCAAATGTGACGGATCAGTCAAATTTGCGCTGTAAATATTCGTCCACAATGGATGCATGTGAAGACATGGTCATTTCTACCTTCACGCATCATCTGACGTCTCACACGCTCGGTGTCTGACCTAACTGCAATCATTTTCTGCTTTGTCTTTATTCCATTCCTGATCTTTTCCTTCCTTCTAACGCGATCAAAGATGACTTGCTACCGCTACCTTTTACTTTTTTTTTTTTTTTTATACATCACTGTGTGATTTGATCACTCTACAAGTAACTGTGAGGTGTGGAGAATCATGCTCTCCCGCGCCTGTTGACACGACACTAGATAATTATGATGCATTAGAAACAACGGTTTGCCACAGCCTCTCACTGAGGGACAGCGGGTCTACAGATTGTCACAACCCCTCACCGAGCGACAGCGATTAGTTCCCGTGCATGACAGGAAACATACCAGATGACACTGATGTGTAGGAGAAACGAGCGCCAAATTGGCGTCATCACCACGGCATGAGACAGTGTGTCATAAATAACAATACCGAGGTATAGGGATCTCAACAGAGGAGACACTAATGCCTAGATAAGTCGGCAGAAAAAACACTAATGAATAATTAAGTCAACAGTAAAGACACTAAAGAATAGATACGTCAACAGTGAGGACACTAATGAATAGACACGCCAAAGTAAAGACATTAATGAATAGACAA
Source organism: Cepaea hortensis (assembly GCA_963921405.1). Lineage (NCBI taxonomy): Eukaryota > Metazoa > Mollusca > Gastropoda > Stylommatophora > Helicidae > Cepaea > Cepaea hortensis. Next base: position 45,274,073 of record OY992897.1, read on the forward strand.
GTCAACAGTGAAGACATTAATGAATAGACAAGTCAACAGTGAAGGCATTAATGAATAGACAAGTCAACAGTGAAGACATTAATGAATAGACAAGTCAACAGTGAAGACATTAATGAATAGACAAGTCAACAGTGAAGACATTAATGAATAGACAAGTGAACAGTGAAGACATTAATGAATAGACAAGTCAACAGTGAAGACATTAATGAATAGACAAGTCAACAGTGAAGACATTAATGAATAGACAAGTCAACAGTGAAGACATTAATGAATAGACAAGTCAACAGTGAAGACATTAATGAATAGACAAGTCAACAGTGAAGATATTAATGAATAGACAAGTCAACAGTGAAGACATTAATGAATAGACCAAGTCAACAGTGATGACATTAATGAATAGACAAGTCAACAGTGAAGACATTAATGAATAGACAAGTGAACAGTGAAGACATTAATGAATAGACAAGTCAACAGTGAAGACATTAATGAATAGACAAGTCAACAGTGAAGACATTACTGAATAGACAAGTCAACAATGAAGACATTAATGAATAGACAAGTCAACAGTGAAGACATTAATGAATAGACAAGTCAACAGTAAAGATACTAATGAATAGACAAGTCAACAGTGAAGACATTAATGAATAGACAAGTCAACAGTGAAGACATTAATGAATAGACAAGTCAACAGTGAAGACATTAATGAATAGACAAGTCAACGGTGAAGACATTAATGAATAGACAAGTCAACAGTGAAGACATTAATGAATAGACAAGTCAACAGTGAAGACATTAATGAATAGACAAGTCAACAGTGAAGACATTAATGAATAGACAAGTCAACAGTGAAGACATTAATGAACAGATAAGCCAACAGTAGAAGACACCTTTTAGCGCCATGAAGTTTATTGAGTATGTAGTGACAGCACCATTCCCCGACATACAGTGTATTTAGTATGTAGTGACAGCACCATTCCCCGACATACAGTGTATTTAGTATGTAGTGACAGCACCATTCCCCGACATACAGTGTATTTAGTATATAGTGACAGCACCATTCCCCGACATACAGTGTATTTAGTATGCAGTGACAGCACCATTCCCCGACATACAGTGTATTTAGTATGTAGTGACAGCACCATACCCCGACATACAGTGTATTTAGTATGTAGTGACAGCACCATTCCCCGACATACAGTGTATTTAGTATGTAGTGACAGCACCATTCCCCGACATACAGTGTATGTGGTATATAGTGACAGCACCATTCCCCGACATACAGTGTATTTAGTATGTAGTGAAGCACCATTCCCCGACATACAGTGTATTTAGTATATAGTGACAGCACCATTCCACGACATACAGTGTATGTGGTATATAGTGACAGCACCATTCCCCGACATACAGTGTATGTGGTATATAGTGACAGCACCATTCCCCGACATACAGTGTATTTAGTATGTAGTGACAGTACCATTCCCCGACATACAGTGTATGTGGTATATAGTGACAGCACCATTCCCCGACATACAGTGTATTTAGTATGTAGTGACAGCACCATTCCCCGACATACAGTGTATTTAGCATGTAGTGACAGCACCATTCCCCGACATACAGTGTATTTAGTATGTAGTGACAGTACCATTCCCCGACATACAGTGTATTTAGTATGTAGTGACAGTACCATTCCCCGACATACAGTGTATTTAGTATGTAGTGACAGCACCATTCCCCGACATACATTGTATGTGGTATATAGTGACAGCACCATTCCCCGACATACAGTGTATTTAGTATGTAGTGAAGCACCATTCCCCGACATACAGTGTATTTAGTATATAGTGACAGCACCATTCCCCGACATACAGTGTATGTGGTATATAGTGACAGCACCATTCCCCGACATACAGTGTATGTGGTATATAGTGACAGCACCATTCCCCGACATACAGTGTATTTAGTATGTAGTGATGCACCATTCCCCGACATACAGTGTATTTAGTATGTAGTGAAGCACCATTCCTCGACATACAGTGTATGTGGTATATAGTGACAGCACCATTCCCCGACATACAGTGTATTTAGTATGTAGTGACAGCACCATTCCCCGACATACAGTGTATATGGTATATAGTGACAGCACCATTCCCCGACATACAGTGTATTTAGTATGTAGTGACAGCACCATTCCCCGACATACGGTGTATTTAGTATGTAGTGACAGCACCATTCCCCGACATACAGTGTATTTAGTATGTAGTGAAGTACCATTCCCCGACATGCAGTGTATTTAGTATGTAGTGACAGCACCATTCCTCGACATACAGTGTATTTATTATGTAGTGACAGCACCATTCCCCGACATACAGTGTATGTGGTATATAGTGACAGCACCATTCCCCGACATACAGTGTATTTAGTATGTAGTGACAGCACCATTCCCCGACATACAGTGTATTTAGTATGTAGTGACAGCACCATTCCCCGACATACAGTGTATGTGGTATATAGTGACAGCACCATTCCCCGACATACAGTGTATTTAGTATGTAGTGACAGCACCATTCCCCGACATACAGTGTATGTGGTATGTAGTGACAACACCATTCCCCGACATACATTGTATGTGGTATATAGTGACAGCACCATTCCCCGACATACAGTGTATTTAGTATGTAGTGAAGCACCATTCCCCGACATACAGTGTATTTAGTATGTAGTGACAGCACCATTCCCCGACATACAGTGTATTTAGTATGTAGTGACAGCACCATTCCCCGACATACATTGTATGTGGTATATAGTGACAGCACCATTCCCCGACATACAGTGTATTTAGTATGTAGTGAAGCACCATTCCCCGACATACAGTGTATTTAGTATATAGTGACAGCACCATTCCCCGACATACAGTGTATGTGGTATATAGTGACAGCACCATTCCCCGACATACAGTGTATTTAGTATGTAGTGACAGCACCATTCCCCGACATACGGTGTATTTAGTATGTAGTGACAGCACCATTCCCCGACATACAGTGTATTTAGTATGTAGTGAAGTACCATTCCCCGACATACAGTGTATTTAGTATGTAGTGACAGCACCATTCCCCGACATACAGTGTATTTATTATGTAGTGACAGCACCATTCCCCGACATACAGTGTATGTGGTATATAGTGACAGCACCATTCCCCGACATACAGGGTATTTAGTATGTAGTGACAGCACCATTTCCCGACATACAGTGTATTTAGTATGTAGTGACAGCACCATTCCCCGACATACAGTGTATGTGGTATATAGTGACAGCACCATTCCCCGACATACAGTGTATTTAGTATGTAGTGACAGCACCATTCCCCGACATACAGTGTATTTAGTATGTAGTGACAGCACCATTCCCCGACATACAGTGTATTTAGTATGTAGTGAAGCACCATTCCTCGACATACAGTGTATGTGTTATATAGTGACAGCACCATTCCCCGACATACAGTGTATTTAGTATGTAGTGACAGCACCATTCCCCGACATACAGTGTATATGGTATATAGTGACAGCACCATTCCCCGACATACAGTGTATTTAGTATGTAGTGACAGCACCATTCCCCGACATACGGTGTATTTAGTATGTAGTGACAGCACCATTCCCCGACATACAGTGTATTTATTATGTAGTGACAGCACCATTCCCCGACATACAGTGTATGTGGTATATAGTGACAGCACCATTCCCCGACATACAGTGTATTTAGTATGTAGTGACAGCACCATTCCCCGACATACAGTGTATTTAGTATGTAGTGACAGCACCATTCTCCGACATACAGTGTATGTGGTATATAGTGACAGCACCATTCCCCGACATACAGTGTATTTAGTATGTAGTGACAGCACCATTCCCCGACATACATTGTATGTGGTATATAGTGACAGCACCATTCCCCGACATACAGTGTATTTAGTATGTAGTGAAGCACCATTCCCCGACATACAGTGTATTTAGTATGTAGTGACAGCACCATTCCCCGACATACAGTGTATTTAGTATGTAGTGAAGCACCATTCCCCGACATACAGTGTATTTAGTATATAGTGACAGCACCATTCCCCGACATACAGTGTATGTGGTATATAGTGACAGCACCATTCCCCGACATACATTGTATGTGGTATATAGTGACAGCACCATTCCCCGACATACGGTGTATTTAGTATGTAGTGACAGCACCATTCCCCGACATACAGTGTATTTAGTATGTAGTGAAGTACCATTCCCCGACATACAGTGTATTTAGTATGTAGTGACAGCACCATTCCCCGTATGTAGTGACAGCACCATTCCCCGACATACAGTGTATGTGGTATATAGTGACAGCACCATTCCCCGACATACAGTGTATTTAGTATGTAGTGACAGCACCATTTCCCGACATACAGTGTATTTAGTATGTAGTGACAGCACCATTCCCCGACATACAGTGTATGTGGTATATAGTGACAGCACCATTCCCCGACATACAGTGTATTTAGTATGTAGTGACAGTACCATTCCCCGACATACAGTGTATTTAGTATGTAGTGACAGCACCATTCCCCGACATACAGTGTATTTAGTATGTAGTGAAGCACCATTCCCCGACATACAGTATATTTAGTATGTAGTGAAGCACCATTCCCCGACATACAGTGTATTTAGTATGTAGTGACAGCACCATTCCCCGACATACAGAGACGTGTGGTCGAAATTAGCCGTGGGAGATATGGAAGCAGATCGCTTGGAAATGATTTCCATGGGGTTGACTGCAACGTCCTGTAAAAGACATACAACGAACTGTTGGTGCCAGCCCTATATTTGTGTACCACTAGGCACTCGATGTGTTGTGTGATCAGTGTCGTGACTGCCGCCTTTACTTCATATTAAATGTCATGGTATTAATTTGTAGACCCGATCGATTTGGCAGACCAGAAAACATTTTAAAAAAATAAAAAAATTATTTTCACTCCTCATCGGAGATTCGAACACTTTGCAACCACGCCAACAGACAAGTTTGCTAACTACTACCATGCTGCATCTCCAAACCTGTAGGAAGAACAATCGAAAAATGTAATTTGTCAAACAAAAATAGACATCTTTGCCCGTAAAAATGTGATATAAATAAACGAATGCCAAAGCAAGACACGGCTTGGAAATACCAATAGCAAGAGTCAGACAGCTTTAGCAACAAAAAATGTTTTCCAACGTCAAATGTTTGCCAACAAGAAATGTGTACTCGAAATACATGTTTTGTGAAGGGACTTATTGAACCATTAACTTGGCAATTTGGCCGATTCAATGAGCCAGGCGTGAATCTGATTAGCACTTTACGATCTCTACATGTTAGATATGTTAGGGGGAATTTCATACATTTATCTATTCATTTCAAACAGGAAGAGGCTGATCGCCGAGATGCGCACACGTTAGCTAATGGATCTCAGGGATATCCCCGTGTTGGGCTGGCTCGATGTAAAACCATAATGTTATCTCTTGTGTTCATAATTGCACCATCGTGGCATTGCCTCCACGTCACGGGTTACTATTTATGAAACATGCAGTTTATATCAACGTATGGTAAAAAAAAAAAAAAAGAAACCCCCAAAAAAACTGTTTTTGCATATCCCTTACAGGACGTTGCAGTCAACATTATGAATTTTTCAGCTGCTGTTGATGTACAAGGCAAGATTACGCTCAGTAGTGTGCCGTTGCTTTCTGAACGACCGGCTCACATACCTCGTAAGTTACCAACGCGGCGCGAACCGCTACCGATTCTCGCGCAGGTTACGTTACTCACGAGAATGTACGGGATTACGGAGAAAGACGTTTACCTCTAGGCCAGGGAGACCGGCAAAAACAAAAACAAAAAACTAGTCATGTTATAATTCACTTGTTTATTTCAATTTAAAGATGGCGGACAGACTCGAGGTGCAGCAGGCTAAATCATATCCCCGAGTGGTCGAGGACAAGGAACAGTTACTACTTGAAGCCCTGGATACAGATAAGGGCCACGGGTTTATAAGAGGAAATTATGGATAACCCAGACAGAGGACTCAATCAAAGAAGTGTGTTTGCTTGAAAGCAGTAAGAGAGGAGAGGAGTGAGTGACAATGTCCAAGGAAATGTCTGACCTGTGCAGGGGCCAACATCACAATGGATGGGGAGTGCAGGCATTGGCCAGCAGGTTTCTCATTTTATTCAGTAAAGGTCTCATCTCATCATGTTCCTCTAGTACCTTGCGGTGTAGAGGTAAAGCAAACACAGCGGGAGTGTGCCCGCTATTGGGCTTTATATATGGAGAATCCTATGGACTCTGTTCTTCCCTCTGTCTAACGTTTACATGGTGGGCCCCTTCTTGTGGTTCCATTTGGTCTGAATATCATTGCTTGTTGTGGTATACTGTAAGTTGGTAGCCTAGTTACGTGGCCGAACATATTTATCTGCTATGAAATCTTGCACAACAGCTATAACTTCCACTTTAGTAACGATCTAATAATTTCATATTTTCTTTCTTCTTGATGAGTTGGGTATTCTTCTCGGGAATCTCATGTCCATTGTTGTAATTTGTCTTTGCTTTTATTCTGTCTTTGTCCAGGTTTGGCATTGGTAGCACAAAGTTGATAGAGAAAGTGTGTTGAACAGTGCACCTGTTGGTATCTACTGATGAGTATTTGTTGTTTAGTATTGGTATCGTAAACGTAACGTAAACATTTCAAATAAAACAAATAAATAAAACAAATGAAAGTGAAGAAAATCATTGACCAGTTTCGAAGAATGACAGCAGCGGAGATAGTGCTGTAAAACTGAATACAGCAGTTAAAATATTTTTTATAGAACAGACTCAACATGAGAACCGCGAAGATAGCTAGTGCAGTAAAATTGAATACACGAACAGTTAACAGAATTTTCCACAACAGACTCAACATGAGAACAGCCGGTGTCCATTGGGTTCCACGGCTGTTGGTATGTGAATAGAAGCAAACGAGGGTAAATTGCCTTTGATCGTTTCTTAAGTCAGAAAACATTTTGACCACCATGGTAACAGTAGATGAGACTTGGGTTCACCATTATAACAATCATCGAGACAGTAGATGAGACTTAGGTTCACCATTATGACGAGCATGGAGACAGTAGATAAAACAACTTTTACCATTATGACGACCATATCACCATAGATCAACATGTCACAGAAACTTCAGTGAAAATATCAAATTAGGAATAGTTGAATAAAATATCATAGAAAGACATAAAAAACAAATACAATCGTTCGAAAAAAAAAACATGTTACAGGAAAACAGTTTTACAAACAGAATCGTTGGTGAAAATGTCATAGGAAGACAGCTGGGTCGATTTACCCTCGTATCGGTGGAAGAGTTTTATTTTTGTGCTGTTGTTACGTAAACCGGTTCCAGGGATTGTATTCTGGTGTAGATACACAGTGTGAAGTTCCTTCCCTCCCACGTTTTCTATATGGAAAATTACCAGCATGCAATACAAAACCCCAGACTTCCCAGCACACGTCTGGCCAATAGTTAACAATCTGCAAGAACACCGACTGTTGTTGGGATGCCAAAAGTGTTCTATTGAAAGATTATTTACCCCTTGATGGCACAGTTAACCGACAGGACTATTCATATCTTCTTCCAAACTAAAATAAAAAGTAAGCACGTGACTAGAATACGAAGTAGAGCACACATTGGCATTTGTCCTTCCTTCAAGAAAACGCGCCCTGTCACTAAGCCAGAGCTTGTGCAGCTGGCAAACCAGGATGATTTACATACGGGGATTCTTCCCCCCCCCCCCCCCCCATTCCCCGGATCTGGCTCCATCAGACAAAATATACACCTGGCAAGGATCTGTGATGTGGTTCGACCATCAAATTTTGTAGGCCTGAAGTCACAGAAGAATCGATGGTCAGTCTTTTCCTCACTTAGCGAGACGACGAACGCTGTCGTTGAATGCTCCTCCGACCTCACTCATGGTGTCAATGTTGCTTTATATGTGCTTTAAGTACAGTTGTACTTGATAGCAAATATCTAAATGATGTATCTCTTCTAGACCTTACATCCATCATGTGCCATGCCGGTAAGCGTGGGTCTTCATGTTTTGCCATCTCACTCGATCACCAGAGTCGTGGATCAGCTCCGTGTTTCTGTCTCGACCATGCCATGTGGATAAGCCATCCAGGTATTTACTTCTTGGTCTTCCCCTTGGTCTCTTCCCTTCGATCTTGCCAGTTGTCACCAAGTTCTCCAAGTCATTTCTTCTCATAAAATGCCCACAAAATTGTGACTGTCTACGTCTAATGTCTCTAATCAGATTACGATCTTCATTTGTTTCTTGTAGGACTTGTTCGTTAGTTTTTCTGTCTGTCCATGGTATTCTTTGCATTTTCCTCAGAAACCACATTTCCACAGCCATTAGATGTTTTTCAGCTTGTCTGCTCATTGTCCACGCTTCACATGCATATAAAAGTACAGGTTCTATGTAGCACCTCAACACTCTTTTTCTCGTTTCAATTGACATCTTTTTATTGGTCAGTATGTTTTTCATCTTGCAAAAGCTACCTTCGAAATGGCAATTCTTGTTCTAAGCTCTTCAAGGCACCTCCCATCAGATGTTATGACTGTTCCAAGATAGCTGTACCGATTCACTTGTTTAAGAATATGCCCATTTACTTTTATATTACATTGTGGTATTTGTTTCTTCCTAGTGACGACCATAATCTGTGTCTTTTTACAATTTAATTCTAACCCTAGTTGTTCACTGTGTGTAACAACCGCATCTACTAAAGTTTGCAAGTCCTGTTCATTGTCTGCAATCAAGACTGTATCATCTGCATATCTAATGTTATTGATGTATCGTCCCCCAATGTTGATTCCTTCCATATCTTCTATGTTTCTGAAAATATTCTCACTGTACAGGGAAAAAAGATCTGGAGACATTACACATCCCTGTCTCACACCTCTCTTAATAGGCTGATATTGACCTACTTCATTATCAATTCTTATGGCAGCTTGTTTCCAATATATGTGTTTTTTACAAGTCTAAGGTCTTTTCCATCAATTTGTAGATCTTCAAGCATCCTTATCATGTCGGCATGTCTCACTTTATCGAAAGCCTTTGTGTAGTCAATAAATCAAAGGTGTAGATCTTTGTTTACTTCTATAGAACGTTCGATTACTGTTCTCAGTATGTATACAGCATTTACTGTATCCTTGACTTCTACAAACCCACATTGTTCTTCTCCTATTTCGGGTTGTATTTTCTTCCTAACTCTTTGCATGATAATTCTTAACAAAATCTTCATGATGTGGCTCATTATACTAATTATTCGATAATGATCACATTCCAAGGCTCCGGATTTCTTTATGTTTGCAATAAATACAGAATTACATAATTCATGAGGTATATCTCCAGTATCATACATGGTATTCAGGAGTTTGGTAACTTTATCTATTCCGTATTCTTCTAAAGCATTAATCATTTATGTTGTGATGCTGTCTGAATGTGGGGGGGGGGGGGGGGGGGTCTTGCCAGATTTCATATGGTTAAGAGCATTCTGAACCTCCATCTTCAAAATTGATGGTCCTACATTATTATTTTGAATATCATACTGTTCGTCTCTGATATCATCATAAGCGTTTTTCACATAATCTGACCATACATGTACAGTCTGATCTTTTTCTATTATGATTTTCCTATCTTTTGTCTTTAGGCAGCCTGCTGATGTATGTGTTCTTTGATTAGTAAGCTCCTGAATTCTTTTGTGAATTAGTTTGGTATTTTTACTGTTGTGTTGTTTTTCAATTTCTATGCAATTGTTTTCGAGCCATACTTCTTTTTCCTCCTTACATAATGTTCTGACTTTTCTGTGAATTTCTTTATATTTGGCAGGATTATTTTTGTTCTGTCTTCTTGTTTCCATTAGCTGTAAAATTTCTTCAGTCATCCATGTTTGACGACTAACTTTCTTTAATTTTGGAAGTTTTTTCTGCAGCTAAACTGATTGAATTCTTCAACATTTCCCATTGATCATCCCACATTTTGAAATAGGATCTCTTGATCAGACAATATATCAAATTTGTTCTTTACTTTTATGTTAAAACTATCTTTTATTTCTTTGTCAGTTTTCAATTTGTACAAATCATATTTAGTGTTCCGGTTGTATTCTTGACTTTCTTTAACTTTACCCTCAGTGTGCCTGTAATTAATCTTTAATCCTGTAACAGTCTGCATTGGGAACTGTTTTTACCACTGTTAGCGCATTTCGAAACCTTATGCTAATCAGGATGTTATCTATCTGGTTTTTAATCCTGCTATCTGGACTCCTCCGTGTCCATAATAGTCTATTATGTTGTTTAAACCAGGTGTTTTCGACAACCATTTCTAGTAAATTTGCCAATTCTTCACGTCTGTATCCTCTTTCGTTTCGCTCTCCCAAGTCATGGTTGCCTACACTGCATCCATCACCTTGATTTTCCCCTTTTGCGTTGAAGTCACCCATTATAATATTTATTTATGACTTTTTACATTTCTTCAAAGCACGCTACATGTCATTATAAAATTCATCTATACTATCTTCACTGCATTCACTTGTTGGAGCATATATTTGAATGACACTTATTTTAAAAGGTCTTCCGTTCAGTTTTACTAATAGAACTGTGTCTACACAGCCCAATAACCTTTAATAGAATTTGATGTTTGCCGATCCAGCATAATGGCTACACCCCTTTGCCGTTCTTATCTTCCAAATAAATAATCTTACAATCCTCTCCTGTCATGATCCCTGCCCCTCTCCATCTGGTTTCACTAATTTCTAATATATTACTATTCTCTCTTCCCATTTCTTGTTTGATGTTATCCAGTTTTCCATCTGCATTCATTGTTCTGACATTCCAGGTTCCTACCTTTAATGATAATAATCTTTTGCACCTAGTAGCCTGCTAACGGTCTGGAGTCACCTGGTGCACATGACTATCCCTACCGCGCGAGCTGCTCCTATGGAGCACCCATTTACGCTGTTTCTCTGAATGTCGATTGTATCGCAAAACATAATGTTCTTGGCATCTGTGAATCTGTGAAGAAGGTAGTTTGCCATTGCTTTCCTTCTTAGCAGTGACCATACTGGTCAATAAACGTAACAATTGTCTCCTCAAAAAAGGAGATCCTCTGCCTACCGTCGTGAAGCTGGAGACCATAACCCACAACTATCTGTCGGCTGCTCTTCAACCTCATCCACCACCTGCACCCATGGCTTCACGTAACCCTGATATGGAGGCTAAACGTGTACTCCACCTTGCCCAATGGTGTCCCGTAGGCTAGCGGAGGGAAGGAAGCACCTTACCTCTCCTTTGATAGGGGATACCCCTACCCCGCCACCCTTTTATACTAGACCATAGCGATGCAAATTATGTGACCCTACTATACCATAGCGATGCAAATTGGGGCGGTCAAACGAATAACTTCGCCTACTGTCAAAGACTCGACCGCATCCCCTCCGCCAGGGATAGCGGTCAACCCTGAAGAGACCAGGAGGAGATACGGTGCCCGAGGCAAGGGCAGGGGATATGAAGTAATAGGAGAGGGTTAGCCACTCCCTCATGAGACACGCAGGCGGTGTTCAGAGAGTTAGCACTCTAATCACGATAGTACCACACCTCGTGAAGCCATAGCACAGTTGAGTAGACACTCAACAGGCCACGTTTGCCAGCAGAGTGCGATGTGAGGTAACACGCACGAAGGTGAAGGTCACCCCGCGTGGTGGGTAACCACGGGAGAGAGGTTATGCAGACGGGAGACTGGACTTGAGGCGTTCACATCGTTTAGAATAGCGTTAGGAGTTTTGTGTTCACTAATAGATAGAACTAGCATAGGGTTAGCAGTTTGTGTTAGATAATTCTGTGGCTGTATATTGTGTATTGCATTAGCGACTGTTTACCGCTTGTAAGCGAGCCAACGGCAATAAAATGGACCATACATTTTGCCTCCCACACGACTTGCAAGTTGTCTTGTATGGGTGTGTGAGAAGTACCCGTTGAGGCCTGTCAGTTGAGTCGTTGACAGGCCAGGGTAATTGTGGTGTCAGAAAGTGGTGCTTGGACGAAAGCGCCAAGCTAATACCCACAGTAAAAGGGTAATTGTGGTGTCAAGAAGTGAAGCTTGAACGAAAAGTTCAAGCTAATCCACTCATCCACGGGCTCCAGACTAGGGATTAATTTTTGTAGTAACGATAATTTGTGCAGACAGGAGAATTTGCGAGCTAGAAATATGCCTATCGTGACAAAATAGTGTTTAATTGTGTTTATGATATATTTATTGAATGAAATCATGTATTCTTCGAAGCTGTAAGTATTAATATTCTTATTTTCTTATATTTATTCATATATTTACCAATTTATTCTTGAATAAGCACCAAACATGATTCACGGCGCAGGAATACACAGGCAGCCGACAATATTGATTTTTGAGATCTAAAAATAGCGCTGCGCGATGACGTAGAGTGATTGACAGACAGTTGTTCTGCGTCATTAGCATAAAGCAGTCGAGTGTTTACAACATCGCTTAGCGGCGGCCCGCCTGAATCTGTGCTGTATATTGTTTATTATTTACTTATTTAAGTTACTAAATGAATATATTTATTTGTTGACACATTATTATGTTATTTTGATTTCTTTACAAGCATTTATTCATTTTTGGGTCTATTTTCTCTTTGCTTATCGTCACGATGGAACTATTTTCGGGCTAAGCATCTGATACTTAGCTGCACAACGTTTACAGAAATTAACTAGGTTAGTAACGAAAGGCAATTATTGTTTAAAACAAAGACAGGACATTGACATTAAAATTAATTAATACATATTCTAGGTGTTCGTAAGTCTGTCATTGTCTAAGTCATTGTCCTTAGTTGTCGAGTAAATCATATCGTTTAGTAGGCGTGTTTACTGCTGCCCTATATATCAGAGGGCAAACAACAGCTGTGCACATACACCTGTGGGCCAAATACCGTGTGCTACGTACGAAACGTGTCGCCACCCCAGTGTACCAAACAAGGTGACCTGTGTCAAAGGAGCTTCGTTCCCACATTAAGCTGAGTACACTTATATATTTTGTCATGCAATTTGATTAATAGTGCATCTCTTTTCAGCTTGTAACGCGTTGACATATTTGTATACTCTGTTTTTCTGCAAGATAAATCTGGGCAGGGTAAAAACAGAAAGCACAACTGATAGTGATCAGATAAGAACAAACATAACATATCAAAGATAAATAACTGATTAAAGTCATCATTGCCTATCACTGTTAGCCAAGTACTAAAGTAAGATGGCAACTTTATCAGATTTCATAAAAGCAGGCAAAGAACTAGAATTAACAGGAAAAGAACTACAACAATATGCTGATCAGAAATTTAAAGAAACAAAAGAGGAACAAACACGAAAAGAGAATGCGGAGAGGGACGAACGCGCACGAGAAAGAGAACATGATAAGGAGATGAAACAAAAACAATTAGATCAAGAGAAAGAATTAAAACAAAAGGAATTAGATCTAAAGCAAAAAGAGATAGATGAAATGGCAAGAGTTAAAGAAAAACAAATTCGGGTAGAATCAGAGACACAATTAAAGATGAAAAGCATGGATGTAGACTCACACGCAGAGATCTCTGCCACTAAACTAAGAAGTCAACAAGAGGAAAATAAGTTCAACAAATACAAAAATATTATCAAACCATATTGTAAAGAGGACTCCATATCTGCCTGGACAGAGAATGTAGAGTATCAATTTAAATATCACCAAGTTCCTTTAGATATGTGGGCTCCGATTTACATGAAGAATCTAAGTGGTGAGCCCCTTAAAGTAATAGAGTCTATTCCTATTGAACTTAGATCTAGCTATCAATACATCCATGATAGGATTATGCAGCACTTTTTACTTGATGCCCCTGGGTATCAGGTTCAGTTCTCAAATTTAAAACCTAAACCTAGTGAAACTTTTATAGATTATTTTTCAAATGTGCAGAGTGTACTAAACAGGTGGCTTAAAGCAGCTAACATAGGAAAAGACTTTGATAGATTAAAAAACCTAATAGCTATGGACAAGTGTATATCTACTATACCTTCTCCTTTTGCTAAGTTTTTGCAGCAGTCAGACATTGAAAACATCGAGCAGTTCAAAAAAAAAGGCTCAGCATATTTTTCTTCTAACAGAGAGATTTTTAAGACCTCAAGTGACTCTGAGATAGTTTCCTTTGTCAAAGACCAATCAAAAAACTATCAGGGTAACAGAAAACCTTTTCAGAAGTATGATAAGAAAGACAGAAAAGTTTCCATATGCATGTACTGTCAACTAATGCACGACACTTATGCTATGTGCGACAAATCGCCGAATTATCCGGCGCATCTTGAAAATGTGATCAAGAAGCAGCAAAGCAAACGGTCTGCATACAGGCGTGCAATCAAATGTTTTTTTTTGTTCCTCTTATGGCCATTATTCTAATAAGTGCCTTGGCCGCCAACGTTTGAAAGCTAACAACGCTATGTTGATTGACACCTCTTCAGATAGTGGTAGTGAGAATGAGTGTGAGATTGAAAGTGACTTACCAACTAACCAAGCAGAGGATGTGTGTGCTGCTAGCGATATGTTAAGCTTTGACAGCTGTGAACGATGTCACCAATTCCATGCAGACGGAATACTAGAGTGTGGACATACAGTACCATGCTCATCTGAGAGTGTGAATGCAGCATTAGCCTCCAGAGGCAAGTTAGTGTTCCACAATGCAATGGTCAATGATGTACCATGCCAATGTTTGCTGGATAGCGGCAGCACCCTTATTGGTCTTCGAAAAGAACTAGTGAGTCCGGGTGATTACACAGGTGACACTGTGAAATGCCGAACCTTTTCGGGTAACGTTGAAATTTACCCTTTGGCAAAAGCCCGTATTGATTCTCCTTTTCTTTCCGGTACCTTTACTTGTGCAATACTTAACAACCCTTGTACAGATTTAATTTTGGGGTGCTTACCTCAACTGAAACAATGTACTAGTGAAGAAATAGTTGCATGGGAGAAATTAAATGCAGCTAAGGCAACAACCAGAGTTGACACTTCAAAACATCATGACCCATTGCAAAATGAGACACTACTAATGCTTTTTCCAACCAGCACAGATGACAAAAACACACAAAAACTTATACACCAGCAGAAATCTGATTTTAATGTGTCTCCATACTTAAAATTGTCAAAAGGCAAAGCCAAAATGACCAAGAATGCATCTTGGTTCGTTAGACGTAATAATGGCATTTCAACTACATGTCATATTACTAGTAACCATGAACAGGTGTTACTTGAACAACATCAGTTAGGTGTGCTAAACAATGCACACAAAACACCATGTGCAGGTCATCGTGCATACAGCAATGCCAGGCCAAGTTTTTTCAATAACATAAAATTATTTTGTCATAATCTATTTGCTGGTAATGGCTGTCATCAATTGATACAAAAGTTGAAGGGTAAACATCCTACAGCTGAAATATAACCCTCTACACTGGCACCCAAGCCATTTGATAGAGGAAGGGTCAGTTCTACTACAAGCACACAAACAAATGTGCAAAAACAAGTAATCTGGAACTTGATCAAGACAGATTTAGGCTACTTCCATACAAACGAAATGGCAAGGACCATTCAAATTGGCACATAACCATGGTACATGTTGACTATGAAATATCGATAAACAGACACTTAGAGATATTCCATGTCAACATGCGGAAACCTCACTTTTCAAGACAAGAGACAGAAGTAGTGAGAGACGAACAGATTGCACCAACACCAAGTGATCAGACGACAGACATACACAACGCAACTACACTAGTTAGTGAGACTGGCAAATCCGACGAGGGGCATACATGTAGTGAACTTATAGAATACACATGAATAAATCAGAATACTGATGACTGGACAATACACCTACTGAAACTGAGACATGCCTTTGACAGAGTGCGACGCTTCGGTCTCACTGTCAAACCAGCAAAGTCAAATTAGGCCTAAAATAAATTCATTTTTGGGTCATGTCATTTCTCAAGTCCAACTGTAGACTGACCTGAAAAGTAGTACCAAAATTATGAATCTGACCATGTCTAACAGAAAGAAACAGGTCAGAAACCTTTTGGGATTAGTAAATTACTCAGAAATCACAAATATATTTTCCAATGTCTTAAAATCTTCTGGAAATGAAATGTGAAAGATGCATTATTAATTCCTGCATTGTCAAAATTGAAGATCCTTTTTTGTAAATATTCCAATCCCTCCGCTTGCCTAATCCTAGGCTCATTTATTATCTTAGGTCATATGCCAGCAGAATCTCCATCACTGCAGTACTAGGCCAATTTTTTTTTTTTGAGGGCATCTTCCATCCGCTTTGCTGCGTGAGCAGTAAGATCACACATGCTGAGTCCAAAGATTCCATATCACAGTTGCAGCCCTAGGCTTCATCTATACGGTGAGAAGGCTCCATCGAGTTCTGACGGATGTTCACTGCATTGTCCAGACCGACAACTCCCTGATCACGGTCATACATAGTGGTGTGCATCAAAATGACCGGATATTCAGGTGGTCACTAGTTTTACCATCTGGGGTAAAAATACCTGAAATCCAACAGTAAATGTAGAGTGATGGTTGGTACATGAATATCTGATAATATAAGATGTAAAATAGCTTACATACATATCCACATTGTTGGTGTAGTCATGTACCAAAACAATGAACTATCATGTGTCCGTGGACATCAGATTAAGAACTGTGCTGCTATACTTAGATACCACCGTGTGAACTAGGACAGCTCATTTCCAACTAAGCTCCATTCCGGTGTATCATATATATGAACCGCAGAAAACAGTGTCAGAACAGTGCTTAATTACAGACACGAAAAGACAGAGCTACAACACCAGCGAACTCTACACGTGCACTACCGAGAGAACATTAAGATGACTGTGTAATGTATTTCAGATACCCAGGCAAAGTGTGTGGTTATATTATGCCTATACAACCATTGCACATACATGAAGGCAACTACTAACCTGTGTAAACCAAATACTATGTATATAAACTTATTGTGATATGTAATATAATATTTTAAGATAGTGATAAATTAGATGTAGGTTAGGAACTATAACAGTTCTCATTTATTTTAATAATGTAGTTAGTACAGTAATTAACCCATTAAAATTAGATTAGAATATTAGTTTAGACATAAGAATAGTTTATTACAAGTTAAATTAAATTTATGATATGAATAGTACCATTTAGATTGTTATATTTCACTTAGTTTCATTGTAGTTAGTTTATTCCATCTTAATGAAACCATACCATCTTTCAAATATTACCATTTATTAGTATCATCATTTGACATCATAATAGATTAAAAAGAGTAGATAAGGTAACATACAGCATTTACACCAGTTAGATTAAGAACATCACTCATATAATTCCTTTGTGCATTTAAAAACATTATTTAGCATAGTATTTAGAAAAGTACATAAATTGTGGTCACATAATCCATTTAATTAAGGTACATAACTCACATCACAACAATTGCATTTAAATAGTTAGATTACATCACTTAGATTAGAAAAAAATAAGAAGTAATATAATCATATCATATAATTAACATAACAAATTTAATAAATTTAGGTAACACATTAAATACTTAGTTATAGAATTAGAATGGTATGTTAGAATGTAAAGTTTTCGTTAGTGAAATTGTGTTAGTGTGAATGTGTTGTCTGTAATATAGTTTAGAACTTAGATTACAGTATTTTGGGTTTCATGACAAGTGAATGTAGTCACGAATTAGTGTTATACACCTGTTTGTGGCCACATTGAACCAAATTATGACACTCAAAAAACTAACATACATACACATAGAACTTATAAATAGAGGATAGAAATTAGATTAGTAGATTTATTACATCCAAACACACAAACAAACAGAAAAACAAACATATAAATTGCATACACTATTTGTAGATCAAAGACAGATAACTATGGGGCCAGGGGACATAATAGACAACGAAGAACTAAATTAACAGTGAAATAAAGTCTTACGCGCGGAAGCGAAGGAGGTAAAGCCTGTCGCACACACTCTTGTAGAATGGTTGTTAAATATTATATGGGGGACATGAAGTAATTCATGTGTTGACCCTAAGAAAGTCAACTTTGTATGGGTAGTAAGTTAATTTACTATGTGAGGGCAGGTCTTATAAGACAACGGTCCGGTTCAGACATACCTCTGATAAATATAATATAGCATGTGAGAAGGGGCTCACGCCAACCAGTCAAGTTTGTGGCGATTGCCAGTAGCCAAGTAAGGCTTTGCTACATTGTGACAATAGTTATTAATAGTCTATTGGAATGCCCAAAGCCAGGTTATCTAGAGTCTTTGACAAAAATTAGAGACACTAATTTTTTGTTTAGGAACCTCTTGCGTCACAACCAATGAGTGAAAGTTGATGACGCAACACAAGAGGGGTGGGTGTGTGTCAAAGACTCGACCGCATCCCCTCCGCCAGGGATAGCGGTCAACCCTGAAGAGACCAGGAGGAGATACGGTGCCCGAGGCAAGGGCAGGGGATATGAAGTAATAGGAGAGGGTTAGCCACTCCCTCATGAGACACGCAGGCGGTGTTCAGAGAGTTAGCACTCTAATCACGATAGTACCACACCTCGTGAAGCCATAGCACAGTTGAGTAGACACTCAACAGGCCACGTTTGCCAGCAGAGTGCGATGTGAGGTAACACGCACGAAGGTGAAGGTCACCCCGCGTGGTGGGTAACCACGGGAGAGAGGTTATGCAGACGGGAGACTGGACTTGAGGCGTTCACATCGTTTAGAATAGCGTTAGGAGTTTTGTGTTCACTAATAGATAGAACTAGCATAGGGTTAGCAGTTTGTGTTAGATAATTCTGTGGCTGTATATTGTGTATTGCATTAGCGACTGTTTACCGCTTGTAAGCGAGCCAACGGCAATAAAATGGACCATACATTTTGCCTCCCACACGACTTGCAAGTTGTCTTGTATGGGTGTGTGAGAAGTACCCGTTGAGGCCTGTCAGTTGAGTCGTTGACACCTACACCTAACCATAATTGAAAAGCAAATGTATTTGACCGAACACCTTTATTCTGAATTAACTGTGACCAGACACACTCTATGAGAACCACTGAATGTTTGGGTTATAATGATGCAAGCTGGAACCATGTAGCCTGGCATTTTCAACGTGGTGATGTAAAAGTCTCATAGAAGCGCTATTATAGCTGTATTCAGAGGGCGTGGGGTCGGCGATTAGAGCTTTTACCACCAGTTATTGCGGGAACACGAACAAGGACAAACACGTTATCACGAGAGTTTAAGTACAGGCAGTATATGATTGTTGTACAACGACCTTCTGTTGGAGAAACTCGAACAAACTTGAGTAGAAAGGACATCAAGTAATAGTAACTGTAGTAGTAGTAGTAGTAGCAGTAGCAGCAGCAGTAGCAGCAGCAGCAGCAGCAGCAGCAGCAGCAGCAGCAGCAGCAGCAGCAGCAGCAGCAGCAGCAGCAGCAGCAGCAGCAGCAGCAGCAGCAGCAGCAGCAGCAGCAGCAGCAGCAGCAGCAGCAGCAGCAGCAGCAGCAGCAGCAGCAGCAGCAGCAGCAGCAGCAGCAGCAGCAGCAGCAGCAGCAGCAGCAGCAGCAGCAGCAGCAGCAGCAGCAGCAGCAGCAGCAGCAGCAGCAGCAGCAGCAGCAGCAGCAGCAGCAGCAGCAGCAGCAGCAGCAGCAGCAGCAGCAGCAGCAGCAGCAGCAGCAGCAGCAGCAGCAGCAGCAGCAGCAGCAGCAGCAGCAGCAGCAGCAGCAGCAGCAGCAGCAGCAGCAGCAGCAGCAGCAGCAGCAGCAGCAGCAGCAGCAGCAGCAGCAGCAGCAGCAGCAGCAGCAGCAGCAGCAGCAGCAGCAGCAGCAGCAGCAGCAGCAGCAGCAGCAGCAGCAGCAGCAGCAGCAGCAGCAGCAGCAGCAGCAGCAGCAGCAGCAGCAGCAGCAGCAGCAGCAGCAGCAGCAGCAGCAGCAGCAGCAGCAGCAGCAGCAGCAGCAGCAGCAGCAGCAGCAGCAGCAGCAGCAGCAGCAGCAGCAGCAGCAGCAGCAGCAGCAGCAGCAGCAGCAGCAGCAGCAGCAGCAGCAGCAGCAGCAGCAGCAGCAGCAGCAGCAGCAGCAGCAGCAGCAGCAGCAGCAGCAGCAGCAGCAGCAGCAGCAGCAGCAGCAGCAGCAGCAGCAGCAGCAGCAGCAGCAGCAGCAGCAGCAGCAGCAGCAGCAGCAGCAGCAGCAGCAGCAGCAGCAGCAGCAGCAGCAGCAGCAGCAGCAGCAGCAGCAGCAGCAGCAGCAGCAGCAGCAGCAGCAGCAGCAGCAGCAGCAGCAGCAGCAGCAGCAGCAGCAGCAGCAGCAGCAGCAGCAGCAGCAGCAGCAGCAGCAGCAGCAGCATTGTGTCTTGGATCCCCCGATGCAGCAGCAGAGATCTTCAGCTAACTTACACTCAACTCTCGTATCATTTGTTATTTCCTGCAGCTCCCCGAAGGCCCTCCTTACATTATTCATCTCCGTCCCCACTCCCCTTCTCCATATGCTTTGCGTATCCCTGTAATTCTTTAGCACTGTGGGTTCTAGTGACAGGCCTTTCTAGCTATACTATTAATATATTTTCTTTCTCAGTGTGTGTCCATCCAACGCCAGCGACCTCTCTTAGCCTCCTGCAGTCTCCATAATTTCCACACTGACAATTCCATACTGCTGGTCAGCGCAGAAATGTGTCTAAACTTTGATTGTCAGGAGATGAAGCTTTAAAAGGTACATTAACATCTTTACCATCTTGCGTGTTGTCTAAGGCGGAGAGGGAGGGGGTGGGGGAGATTGTGAACTTCATCAAGGTCCTAGAGCGCCCACTTGCCACCGAGAAAGCTGACAGCCTGGTCAGTCCGCCACTGAGTTGGTTGTATTGTCTTCAGCAAACCAACTGTTTACTGGACTCAGAATGACCTGGTGACAGCATGCATATGGTAGAAATCCATATTGTAGAATTCCATATGTTAGAATTCCATATGTTAGAATTCCATATGGCGAATGGATAAGAGCGCTTGTTCTTAAACATCCGATGTGCTGATGTCGCGGTGGCGGGTTCAACCTCTCTACCCGTCAGTTGGACTAAAATGTTAACATTTCGTCGGGGACGTAAATTACAAGTACCTCAGAAGTCGGAGTGGGTTCGCCTGATGGCGAGGGACACTGGTAATAGGGACAGCTAATTCACACACAAAATTCAGTCTAGTGCTACAAGAAGTAGCTTGTTTGAACTACACTTGAATTAAAAGCGAGCGAATAAAAAAGGAAATAAAAATTACAAATTGGATTTCATATCCCAGACACTTGTTACTTTAACTCTTTCATCCTTAGGTAATTGTTACTGTAACTCTGTCTCGTGATATGAATGCCAGGCAGATAGCGTTACCAACTATTTGTGTGGAATCATTGGAAGTGAAAGAAAACCATTGTTATTATTAAAAGAATGACAGTTATCAAGGAAATAAAGAAATGTGAAGACAGAAAGAATACAGGCAAACAAGGAAGGAAATATTTGAAGGAAATACTGGCAAGTCCTGCAAGATAAGTGGAACAACAGACTGATAACAATAACAATTGGACAGACAAATGTCGTTGCAAGACCTCAAAATGTGTCATGTGCCAGAGGAGATAACGATGATGCTAATGCAGTACTCTCCAGATGACTCTCTTCGCCTTCCGTCCCCGACGTTCACTACCAAAGTCTGGAAATGTGTGGAATTTTGAGATACACGGGATTGTTAGATTGAGATTGACAACTGTAGTAGAAGGAGATTGACACCTGTAGTAGAAGGAGATTGACACCTGTAGTAGGCATAGATTAACAAATGTGATAAAGTGATATCCAAACGTGAGATAGACTGACACACATATGTGACATACTGCGATACCCACATCAGACAGATGTGAAAGAATGAGACAGACAAAGACAGTAAACATCATCATCATTACGTACCATGCCGAACAGTGCAGGCGATCGTGTTCTTTCACAAATGTGTTCTCTGTTATTGTATTACCGGTACTATGACTAGGGGCAATGAACGCGTTTTACATCTCCCCGACACACCGAGTCAAGGGTACATCTCCCCGACACACCGAGTCAAGGGTACATCTCCCTGACACACCGAGTCAAGGGTACATCTCCCCGACACACTGAGTCAAGGGTACATCTCCCCGACACACCGAGTCAAGGGTACATCTTCCCGACACACCGAGTCAAGTGTACATCTTCCCGACACACCGAGTCAAGGATACATCTCCCCGACACACCGAGTCAAGGGTACATCTCCCCGACACACCGAGTCAAGGGTACATCTCCCCGACACACCGAGTCAAGAGTTGGAAACCAGCTGCAGACCATTTGGAAGTAGACCGCCTCGGGTTGTTTCGATGGTTTGAGCATCGAACGTTCAGAAAGCAGTGGCAAACTACTAGATTTCAAGATTGCCTGGTAAATCACAATACAGCCTGCAAATGCAGGTGTTGGTTGCTACGTCCTGTAAAAGAAATGCACCTAACTAACGTTTGTATGAATTCAGTCATTGATATTCTTCTGTGCCATTTTGTTTTTGTATCCAGAAAATTTTCCTGTTTCCACCCTTGTCTCTAACACTCTGGATTTTTATGGTTGTCACAATCCACTCCATCATGTAAGAACCAGTGAAAACTGGACATTAATTAGAGAAATTAGGCGTAGGCAGTAAAGATATTTTGGGTACATTATGATTAGAAATAAATGTGAAAACATTCTGACAATTGTTTAACATCTCATGGGTAAAGAGCGAAGGGAAGACAAAAAGATAGCTACATAGATGGCTTGACCAAACGACATAACCTGTACACGCGCACATAACCTGAACACGCGCACATAACCTGAACACGCGCACATAACCTGAACACGCGCCCAGAGCTAAGCCAAGACTCTAGAGATAAAGTCAGATGTCGAACCATGACCGCTTGCGCCTCCCGGTAGGACACACGATGGTAATGATAAACCTTCTACATGCTTTATCATCTGAAAACATTACAAAAATGGGCTACTGTCTCGTCCTGATTTCATCATCATCAAGTGCCGTGCCGGCTGGAATAGGCGTTCATGGCTCTCCACAGATTTCGGTCTTTGGTGTTCTGGATCAACTCTGCTGATGATATTCCTCCATGCCACCGTCTCAATCCGTCCAGTATCATTTCTCTTGGTCTGTCTCTGCCTCTCTTCCCCTCGGTCTTTCCAGTTGTCACGATGTTCTCCAGTGCCTCTCTTCTCATCACATGACCAAAGAAAGCTGTTCGTCTCTTTCTTATTGTTGTATATAGTGTTCTAGTTTCATTAGCCTCTTTCAGGCATTCGTTGTTAGTTACTCTGCCAGTCCAAGGAATTCGCAACATTCGCATCTTAAAAACCACATTTCTAAGTTCTTCCTAATTTGTTCATTTACATTCCAAGATTCGCTGCCATACAGCAAAACTGGTTCTGTATAGCATTTTAGTACTCTCTTTCTTATATTCATTGATAGCGACTTATTGCATAAGATACTCTTCATTTTCTTAAATTCCGCTTTTGCCTGCCCTATTCTGCTCTTAATCTCTGTTGTACATCTTTCATCTAATGTTATAATGTTATGTTGTACTTTATCAAATGCTTTAGTACAGCGGTTCTCAACCTTTTTTGGCCCATGCACCCCTTCACCATATGTTCAGAATGTGATTCCCCCCTTTCGTATTTCATCCCTATAAATTCCCCCCTCCCCTACACAGTATACGTAACAATGGAAGCTAAATTTAATAACACATACCAGAACAAGTCTAGACGTCTACATAAAACGTGATTTGTGGATCTGCCTACGTTATAAGACGAATTTCAGAATTTACAGAACCGTAAAGTATGGAGGGAAAAACACTATCAAGCACTCTATTCTTGTATTAACGCGATCTTGAAATAATCTTAATTTCGCCCCACCCCCCTAAAATTATCCACCGGTTAAGAACCGCTGTTTTAGACTCTTCGCTGCTTGTTGAAATTGACGACGGAGTACCTATGACAATGTCCCGAGAGCTGTGATATCAATTTTTGACTCAGGGAACTCAACTCTATGTAGTAAGCCTGGTGTATCCTATACTGATTCTTACGCTGTCTTATCTGTTGCAGTCTCCTGCCACGTCTACCACGTCGTTCCCAGGTCGTTCATTTCTCTGTGAGTTATCTTCACTTCGTGCCCTCAAGTCGCCTCTATTTGATTTACTCTAGACATGAATGTGTAGACCTAAACGTGTAGACAGTGACACATTTGTCCATAACTCTGAGTAGTGTTTAAATCACAGTTATAATGGAAAAGAGCCAACAAATCAAAACACAGCTAGATGTCACGTGTGAATAAACATGTAAACGATTCTAGTGGTAAAATATCAAACAGAAATCAATCACTTGAGGCAAGTTACTCGCAGCGTTACATCGTTGGACCACCAAAATGTCCACTCCATCCACCCTTGTGGATTCTTGTGTTTATTCACTGGATGCAAACTGTTACTGGATTATTTACAGTGTTCAGAAACATCATAGTTAAGGCCAGTACCGTGAGGTAGTTTTGATGCAAATCTTCGAAAAGCCGCCCCTAACAGTCTTTTTCTTTAAAAATTCTTTACGGTGCCGCCTGATGCGGCCGCCTCTCTGTATCATAGCACGGCGCGGCCCTGGTTAAGGCCGACTTCAATGACTTCTCGAGAAGAACTTTGTGGGCGCGGTGAAGACCCCCAAGTGAACCATCGTAGTGTGTATGACCCACGTAGGAATAGACGATTGAGAGTGGAATATCAAAAACATCCATGTGTGAACCACGTAGGAATAAACACATGGTCATTGAGTGCAAGCCAGGAGTGACCGGTTGTAGATAATTACTACTTGAATATTCCAGCTTCAGGTAAGTGCCAAGTATTTCATGTATGTTGTAAAATGTAAGTAACGTATTACATGTACGTTGTTGTATGTAAATAAAGTATCACATGTACGTTGTTGTATGTAAGTAAAGTATCACATGTACGTTGTTGTATGTAAGTAAAGTATCACATGTACGTTGTAGAATGTCAGTAAAGTATTGCCTGTATTTTGTATAATGTAAGTAAAGTGTTACTTCTATGTTGTAGAATGTATATAAAGTGTTACTTGTATGTTGTAGAATGTATATAAACTGTTACTTGTATGTTGTAGAATGTATATAAAGTGTTACTTGTATGTTGTAGAATGTATATAAAGTGTTACTTCTATGTTGTAGAATGTATATAAAGTGTTACTTGTATGTTGTAGAATGTATATAAACTGTTACTTGTATGTTGTAGAATGTATATAAAGTGTTACTTGTATGTTGTAGAATGTATATAAAGTGTTACTTCTATGTTGTAGAATGTATATAAAGTGTTACTTGTATGTTGTAGAATGTATATAAAGTGTTACTTGTATGTTGTAGAATGTATATATACTGTTACTTGTATGTTGTAGAATGTATATGAAGTGTTACTTCTATGTTGTAAAATGTATATAAACTGTTACTTGTATGTTGTAGAATGTATGTAAAGTGTTACTTGTATGTTGTAGAATGTATATAAAGTGTTACTTCTATGTTGTAGAATGTATATAAAGTGTTACTTCTATGTTGTAGAATGTATATAAAGTGTTACTTGTATGTTGTAGAATGTATATAAAGTGTTACTTCTGTGTTGTAGAATGTATATAAAGTGTTACTTCTGTGTTGTAGAATGTGTATAAAGTGTTACTTGTATGTTGTAGAATGTATATAAACTGTTACTTGTATGTTGTAGAATGTATATGAAGTGTTACTTCTATGTTGTAGAATGTATATAAACTGTTACTTGTATGTTGTAGAATGTATGTAAAGTGTTACTTGTATGTTGTAGAATGTATATAAAGTGTTACTTCTATGTTGTAGAATGTATATAAAGTGTTACTTGTATGTTGTAGAATGTATATAAAGTGTTACTTGTATGTTGTAGAATGTATATAAAGTGTTACTTCTGTGTTGTAGAATGTATATAAAGTGTTACTTGTATGTTGTAGAATGTATATAAAGTGTTACTTGTATGTTGTAGAATGTATATAAAGTGTTACTTGTATGTTGTAGAATGTATATGAAGTGTTACTTCTATGTTGTAGAATGTATATAAACTGTTACTTGTATGTTGTAAAATGTATATAAAGTGTTACTTGTATGTTGTAGAATGTATATGAAGTGTTACTTCTATGTTGTAGAATGTATACAAACTGTTACTTGTATGTTGTAGAATGTATATAAAGTGGTTCTTGTATGTTGTAGAATGTATATAAAGTGTTACTTCTATGTTGTAGAATGTATATAAATTGTTACTTCTATGTTGTAGAATGTATATAAAGTGTTACTTCTGTGTTGTAGAATATATATAAACTGTTACTTCTATGTTGTGGAATGTATGTAAAGTGTTAGTTGTATGTTGTAGAATGTATATAAAGTGTTACGTCTATGTTGTAGAATGTATATAAACTGTTACTTCTATGTTGAAGAATGTATATAAAGTGTTACTTCTGTATTGTAGAATGTATATAAAGTGTTACTTCTATGTTGTAGAATGTGTATAAAGTGTTACTTGTATGTTGTAGAATGTATATAAAGTGTTACTTCTAAGTTGTAGAATGTATATAAACTGTTACTTTTATGTTGTAGAATGTATATAAACTGTTACTTCTATGTTGTAGAATGTATATAAAGTGTTACTTGTATGTCGTAGAATGTATATAAAGTGTTACTTGTATGTTGTAGAATGTATACAAAGTGTTACTTGTATGTTGTAAAATGTATATGAAGTGTTACTTCTATGTTGTAGAATGTATATAAACTGTTACTTCTGTGTTGTAGAATGTATATAAAGTGTTACTTGTATATTGTAGAATGTATATAAACTGTTACTTGTATGTTGTAGAATGTATATAAAGTGTTACTTCTATGCTGTAGAATGTATATAAAGTGTTACTTCTATGTTGTAGAATGTATATAAAGTGTTACTTGTATGTTGTAGAATGTACATAAAGTGTTACTTGTATGTTGTAGAATGTATATGAAGTGTTACTTCTATGTTGTAGAATGTATATAAACTGTTACTTGTATGTTGTAGAATGTATATAAACTGTTACTTGTATGTTGTAGAATGTATATAAAGTGTTACTTGTATGTTGTAGCATGTATATAAAGTGTCACTTCTATGTTGTAGAATGTATATAAAGTGTTACTTCTTTGTTTTGCAGAATGTATATAAAGTGTTACTTGTATGTTGTAGAATGTATATAAAGTGTTACTTGTATGTTGGAGAATGTATATGAAGTGTTACTTCTATGTTGTAGAATGTATATAAACTGTTACTTGTATGTTGTAGAATGTATATAAAGTGTTACTTGTATGTTGTAGAATGTATATAAAGTATTACTTCTATGTTGTAGAATGTATATAAAGTGTTACTTGTATGTTGTAGAATATATATAAAGTGTTACTTGTATGTTGTAAAATGTATATAAAGTGTTACTTGTATGTTGTAGAATATATATAAAGTGTTACTTATATGTTGTAGAATGTATATGAAGTGTTACATCTATGTTGTAGAATGTATATAAACTGTTACTTGTATATTGTAGAATGTATATAAAGTGTTACTTGTATGCTGTAGAATGTATATAAAGTGTTACTTCTATGTTGTAGAATGTATATAAAGTGTTACTTCTATGTTGTAGAATGTATATAAAGTGTTACTTGTATGTTGTAGAATGTATATAAAGTGTTACTTGCATGTTGTAGAATGTATATGAAGTGTTACTTCTATGTTGTAGAATGTATATAAACTGTTACTTGTATGTTGTAGAATGTATATAAACTGTTACTTGTATGTTGTACAATGTATATAAAGTGTTACTTGTATGTTGTAGAATGTATATAAAGTGTTACGTCTATGTTGTAGAATGTGTATAAAGTGTTACTTCTATGTTGTAGAATGTATATAAAGTGTTACTTGTATGTTGTAGAATGTATATAAACTGTTACTTCTATGTTGTAGAATGTATATAAAGTGTTACTTCTGTGTTGTAGAATGTGTATAAAGTGTTACTACTTGTATGTAGTAGAATGCATATAAACTGTTACTTCTATGTTGTAGAATGTATATAAAGTGTTACTTCTGTGTTGTAGAATGTGTATAAAGTGGTACTACTTGTATGTTGTAGAATGTATATAAAGTGTTACTACTTGTATGTTGTAGAATGTATGTAATGTGTTACTTGTATGTTGTAGAATGTATATAATCTGTTACTTATATGTTGTAGAATGTATATAAAGTGTTAATTCTATGTTGTGGAATGTGTATAAAGTGTTACTTCTATGTTGTGGAATGTATATAAAGTGTTACTTCTGTGTTGTAGAATGTATATAAAGTGTTACTTCTATGCTGTAGAATGTATATAAAGTATTACTTGTATGCTGTAGAATGTATATAAAGTGTTACTTCTATGTTGTAGAATGTATATAAAGTGTTACTTGTATGTTGTAGAATGTATATAAACTGTTACTTGTATGTTGTAGAATGTATATAAAGTGTTACTTCTATGTTGTAGAATGTATATAAAGTGTTACTTGTATGTTGTAGAATGTATATAAACTGTTACTTGTATGTTGTAGAATGTATATAAAGTGTTACTTGTATGTTGTAGAATGTATGTAAAGTGTTACTTCTATAGTGTAGAATGTATATAAAGTGTTACTTCTATGTTGTAGAATGTATATAAATTGTTACTTCTATGTTGTAGAATGTATATAAAGTGTTACTTCTGTGTTGTAGAATGTATATAAACTGTTACTTCTATGTTGTGGAATGTATGTAAAGTGTTAGTTGTATGTTGTAGAATGTATATAAAGTGTTACGTCTATGTTGTAGAATGTATATAAACTGTTACTTCTATGTTGAAGAATGTATATAAAGTGTTACTTCTGTATTGTAGAATGTATATAAAGTGTTACTTCTATGTTGTAGAATGTGTATAAAGTGTTACTTGTATGTTGTAGAATGTATATAAAGTGTTACTTCTAAGTTGTAGAATGTATATAAACTGTTACTTTTATGTTGTAGAATGTATATAAACTGTTACTTCTATGTTGTAGAATGTATATAAACTGTTACTATTATGTTGTAGAAAGCATATAAACTGTTACTTCTATGTTGTATAATGTATATAAAGTGTTACTTCTATGTTGTAGAATGTATATAAACTGTTACTTCTATGTTGTAGAATGTACATAAAGTGTTACTTCTATGTTGTAGAATGTATATAAAGTTTTACTTCTATGTTGTAGAATTATGTAAAGTGTTACTTCTATGTTGTAGAATGTATATAAAGTGTTACTTGTATGTTGTAGAATGTATATAAAGTGATACTTCTATGTTGTAGAATGTATATAAAGTGTTACTTCTTTGTTGTAGAATGTATATAAAGTGTTACTTCTATGTTGTAGAATGTGTATAAAGTGTTACTTGTATGTTGTAGAATGTATATAAAGTGTTACTTGTATGTTGTAGAATGTATGTAAAGTGTTACTTCTATGTTGTAGAATGTAAATAAAGTGTTACTTGAATGTTGTAGAATGTATATAAAGTGTTACTTGTATGTTGTAGAATGTATATAAACTGTTACTTGTATGTTGTAGAATGTATGTAAAGTGTTACTTGTATGTTGTAGAATGTATATAAATTGTTTCTTCTATATTGTAGAATGTATATAAACTGTTACTTCTATGTTGTAGAATGCATATAAACTGTTACTGTTATGTTGTAGAATGTATGTAAAGTGTTACTTCTATGTTGTAGAATGTATATAAAGTGTTACTTGTATGTTGTAGAATGTATGTTAAGTGTTACTTCTATGTTGTAGAATGTATACAAAGTGTTACTTCTATCTTGTAGAATGTATATAAAGTTTTACTTGTATGTTGTAGAATGTATATAAACTGTTACTTGTATGTTGTAGAATGTATATAAACTGTTACTTCTATGTTGTAGAATGTATATAAAGTGTTACATGTATGCTGTGGAATGTATATAAAGTGTTACTTGTATGTTGTAGAATGTATGTAAAGTGTTACTTCTATGTTGTAGATTGTATATAAAGTGTTACTTCTATCTTGTAGAATGTATATAAAGTTTTACTTGTATGTTGTAGAATGTATGTAAAGTGTTACTTGTATGATGTAGAATGTATGTAAAGTGTTACTTGTATGTTGTAGAATGTATATAAACGGTTACTTGTATGTTGTAGAATGTATATAAAGTGTTACTTGTATGTTGTAGAATGTATACAAAGTGATACTTGTATGTTGTAGAATGTATATAAAGTGTTACTTGTATGTTGTAGAATGTATATAAAGTGTTACATGTATGCTGTGGAATGTATATAAAGTGTTACTTGTATGTTGTAGAATGTATATAAAGTGTTACTTGTATGTTGTAGAATGTATGTAAAGTGTTACTTGTATGTTGTAGAATGTATGTAAAGTGTTACTTGTATGTTGTAGAATGTATATAAACTGTTACTTGTATGTTGTAGAATGTATATAAAGTGTTACTTGTATGTTGTAGAATGTATATAAACTGTTACTTGTATGTTGTAGAATGTATATAAAGTGTTACTTGTATGTTGTAGAATGTATATAAAGTGTTACTTCTATGTTGTAGAATGTATATAAAGTGTTACTTGTATGTTGTAGAATGTATATAAAGTGTTACTTGTATGTTGTAGAATGTATATATACTGTTACTTGTATGTTGTAGAATGTATATGAAGTGTTACTTCTATGTTGTAAAATGTATATAAACTGTTACTTGTATGTTGTAGAATGTATGTAAAGTGTTACTTGTATGTTGTAGAATGTATATAAAGTGTTACTTCTATGTTGTAGAATGTATATAAAGTGTTACTTCTATGTTGTAGAATGTATATAAAGTGTTACTTGTATGTTGTAGAATGTATATAAAGTGTTACTTCTGTGTTGTAGAATGTATATAAAGTGTTACTTCTGTGTTGTAGAATGTGTATAAAGTGTTACTTGTATGTTGTAGAATGTATATAAACTGTTACTTGTATGTTGTAGAATGTATATGAAGTGTTACTTCTATGTTGTAGAATGTATATAAACTGTTACTTGTATGTTGTAGAATGTATGTAAAGTGTTACTTGTATGTTGTAGAATGTATATAAAGTGTTACTTCTATGTTGTAGAATGTATATAAAGTGTTACTTGTATGTTGTAGAATGTATATAAAGTGTTACTTGTATGTTGTAGAATGTATATAAAGTGTTACTTCTGTGTTGTAGAATGTATATAAAGTGTTACTTGTATGTTGTAGAATGTATATAAAGTGTTACTTGTATGTTGTAGAATGTATATAAAGTGTTACTTGTATGTTGTAGAATGTATATGAAGTGTTACTTCTATGTTGTAGAATGTATATAAACTGTTACTTGTATGTTGTAAAATGTATATAAAGTGTTACTTGTATGTTGTAGAATGTATATGAAGTGTTACTTCTATGTTGTAGAATGTATACAAACTGTTACTTGTATGTTGTAGAATGTATATAAAGTGGTTCTTGTATGTTGTAGAATGTATATAAAGTGTTACTTCTATGTTGTAGAATGTATATAAATTGTTACTTCTATGTTGTAGAATGTATATAAAGTGTTACTTCTGTGTTGTAGAATATATATAAACTGTTACTTCTATGTTGTGGAATGTATGTAAAGTGTTAGTTGTATGTTGTAGAATGTATATAAAGTGTTACGTCTATGTTGTAGAATGTATATAAACTGTTACTTCTATGTTGAAGAATGTATATAAAGTGTTACTTCTGTATTGTAGAATGTATATAAAGTGTTACTTCTATGTTGTAGAATGTGTATAAAGTGTTACTTGTATGTTGTAGAATGTATATAAAGTGTTACTTCTAAGTTGTAGAATGTATATAAACTGTTACTTTTATGTTGTAGAATGTATATAAACTGTTACTTCTATGTTGTAGAATGTATATAAAGTGTTACTTGTATGTCGTAGAATGTATATAAAGTGTTACTTGTATGTTGTAGAATGTATACAAAGTGTTACTTGTATGTTGTAAAATGTATATGAAGTGTTACTTCTATGTTGTAGAATGTATATAAACTGTTACTTCTGTGTTGTAGAATGTATATAAAGTGTTACTTGTATATTGTAGAATGTATATAAACTGTTACTTGTATGTTGTAGAATGTATATAAAGTGTTACTTCTATGCTGTAGAATGTATATAAAGTGTTACTTCTATGTTGTAGAATGTATATAAAGTGTTACTTGTATGTTGTAGAATGTACATAAAGTGTTACTTGTATGTTGTAGAATGTATATGAAGTGTTACTTCTATGTTGTAGAATGTATATAAACTGTTACTTGTATGTTGTAGAATGTATATAAACTGTTACTTGTATGTTGTAGAATGTATATAAAGTGTTACTTGTATGTTGTAGCATGTATATAAAGTGTCACTTCTATGTTGTAGAATGTATATAAAGTGTTACTTCTTTGTTTTGCAGAATGTATATAAAGTGTTACTTGTATGTTGTAGAATGTATATAAAGTGTTACTTGTATGTTGGAGAATGTATATGAAGTGTTACTTCTATGTTGTAGAATGTATATAAACTGTTACTTGTATGTTGTAGAATGTATATAAAGTGTTACTTGTATGTTGTAGAATGTATATAAAGTATTACTTCTATGTTGTAGAATGTATATAAAGTGTTACTTGTATGTTGTAGAATATATATAAAGTGTTACTTGTATGTTGTAAAATGTATATAAAGTGTTACTTGTATGTTGTAGAATATATATAAAGTGTTACTTATATGTTGTAGAATGTATATGAAGTGTTACATCTATGTTGTAGAATGTATATAAACTGTTACTTGTATATTGTAGAATGTATATAAAGTGTTACTTGTATGCTGTAGAATGTATATAAAGTGTTACTTCTATGTTGTAGAATGTATATAAAGTGTTATTTCTTTGTTGTAGAATGTATATAAAGTGTTACTTGTATGTTGTAGAATGTATATAAAGTGTTACTTGCATGTTGTAGAATGTATATGAAGTGTTACTTCTATGTTGTAGAATGTATATAAACTGTTACTTGTATGTTGTAGAATGTATATAAACTGTTACTTGTATGTTGTACAATGTATATAAAGTGTTACTTGTATGTTGTAGAATGTATATAAAGTGTTACGTCTATGTTGTAGAATGTGTATAAAGTGTTACTTCTATGTTGTAGAATGTATATAAAGTGTTACTTGTATGTTGTAGAATGTATATAAACTGTTACTTCTATGTTGTAGAATGTATATAAAGTGTTACTTCTGTGTTGTAGAATGTGTATAAAGTGTTACTACTTGTATGTAGTAGAATGCATATAAACTGTTACTTCTATGTTGTAGAATGTATATAAAGTGTTACTTCTGTGTTGTAGAATGTGTATAAAGTGGTACTACTTGTATGTTGTAGAATGTATATAAAGTGTTACTACTTGTATGTTGTAGAATGTATGTAATGTGTTACTTGTATGTTGTAGAATGTATATAATCTGTTACTTATATGTTGTAGAATGTATATAAAGTGTTAATTCTATGTTGTGGAATGTGTATAAAGTGTTACTTCTATGTTGTGGAATGTATATAAAGTGTTACTTCTGTGTTGTAGAATGTATATAAAGTGTTACTTCTATGCTGTAGAATGTATATAAAGTATTACTTGTATGCTGTAGAATGTATATAAAGTGTTACTTCTATGTTGTAGAATGTATATAAAGTGTTACTTGTATGTTGTAGAATGTATATAAACTGTTACTTGTATGTTGTAGAATGTATATAAAGTGTTACTTCTATGTTGTAGAATGTATATAAAGTGTTACTTGTATGTTGTAGAATGTATATAAACTGTTACTTGTATGTTGTAGAATGTATATAAAGTGTTACTTGTATGTTGTAGAATGTATGTAAAGTGTTACTTCTATAGTGTAGAATGTATATAAAGTGTTACTTCTATGTTGTAGAATGTATATAAATTGTTACTTCTATGTTGTAGAATGTATATAAAGTGTTACTTCTGTGTTGTAGAATGTATATAAACTGTTACTTCTATGTTGTGGAATGTATGTAAAGTGTTAGTTGTATGTTGTAGAATGTATATAAAGTGTTACGTCTATGTTGTAGAATGTATATAAACTGTTACTTCTATGTTGAAGAATGTATATAAAGTGTTACTTCTGTATTGTAGAATGTATATAAAGTGTTACTTCTATGTTGTAGAATGTATATAAAGTGTTACTTGTATGTTGTAGAATGTATATAAAGTGTTACTTCTAAGTTGTAGAATGTATATAAACTGTTACTTTTATGTTGTAGAATGTATATAAACTGTTACTTCTATGTTGTAGAATGTATATAAACTGTTACTATTATGTTGTAGAAAGCATATAAACTGTTACTTCTATGTTGTATAATGTATATAAAGTGTTACTTCTATGTTGTAGAATGTATATAAACTGTTACTTCTATGTTGTAGAATGTACATAAAGTGTTACTTCTATGTTGTAGAATGTATATAAAGTTTTACTTCTATGTTGTAGAATTATGTAAAGTGTTACTTCTATGTTGTAGAATGTATATAAAGTGTTACTTGTATGTTGTAGAATGTATATAAAGTGATACTTCTATGTTGTAGAATGTATATAAAGTGTTACTTCTTTGTTGTAGAATGTATATAAAGTGTTACTTCTATGTTGTAGAATGTGTATAAAGTGTTACTTGTATGTTGTAGAATGTATATAAAGTGTTACTTGTATGTTGTAGAATGTATGTAAAGTGTTACTTCTATGTTGTAGAATGTAAATAAAGTGTTACTTGAATGTTGTAGAATGTATATAAAGTGTTACTTGTATGTTGTAGAATGTATATAAACTGTTACTTGTATGTTGTAGAATGTATGTAAAGTGTTACTTGTATGTTGTAGAATGTATATAAATTGTTTCTTCTATATTGTAGAATGTATATAAACTGTTACTTCTATGTTGTAGAATGCATATAAACTGTTACTGTTATGTTGTAGAATGTATGTAAAGTGTTACTTCTATGTTGTAGAATGTATATAAAGTGTTACTTGTATGTTGTAGAATGTATGTTAAGTGTTACTTCTATGTTGTAGAATGTATACAAAGTGTTACTTCTATCTTGTAGAATGTATATAAAGTTTTACTTGTATGTTGTAGAATGTATATAAACTGTTACTTGTATGTTGTAGAATGTATATAAACTGTTACTTCTATGTTGTAGAATGTATATAAAGTGTTACATGTATGCTGTGGAATGTATATAAAGTGTTACTTGTATGTTGTAGAATGTATGTAAAGTGTTACTTCTATGTTGTAGATTGTATATAAAGTGTTACTTCTATCTTGTAGAATGTATATAAAGTTTTACTTGTATGTTGTAGAATGTATGTAAAGTGTTACTTGTATGATGTAGAATGTATGTAAAGTGTTACTTGTATGTTGTAGAATGTATATAAACGGTTACTTGTATGTTGTAGAATGTATATAAAGTGTTACTTGTATGTTGTAGAATGTATACAAAGTGATACTTGTATGTTGTAGAATGTATATAAAGTGTTACTTGTATGTTGTAGAATGTATATAAAGTGTTACATGTATGCTGTGGAATGTATATAAAGTGTTACTTGTATGTTGTAGAATGTATATAAAGTGTTACTTGTATGTTGTAGAATGTATGTAAAGTGTTACTTGTATGTTGTAGAATGTATGTAAAGTGTTACTTGTATGTTGTAGAATGTATATAAACTGTTACTTGTATGTTGTAGAATGTATATAAAGTGTTACTTGTATGTTGTAGAATGTATATAAAGTGTTACTTGTATGTTGTAGAATGTATATAAAGTATTATTTGTATGTTGTAGAATGTATATAAAGTGTTACTTCTATGTTGTAGAATGTATATAAAGTGTTACTTGTATGTTGTATAATGTATATAAAGTGTTACTTGTATGTTGTATAATATATATAAAGTGTTACTTATATGTTGTAGAATGTATATAAAGTGTTACTTCTATGTTGTAGAATGTATATAAAGTGTTACATGTATGTTGTAGAATGTATATAAAGTGGTACTTGTATGTTGTAGAATGTATATAAAGTGTTACTTGTGTGTCGTAGAATGTATATAAAGTGTTACTTGTATGTCGTAGAATGTATATAAAGTGTTACTTGTATGTTGTATAATGTATATAAACTGTTACTTCTATGTTGTAGAATGTATATAAAGTGTTACTTGTATTTTGTAGAATGTATATAAAGTGTTACTTGTATGTTGTAGGATGTATATAAAGTGTTACTTATATGTTGTAGGATGTATATAAAGTGTTACTTGTATTTTGTAGAATGTATATAAAGTGTTACTTGTATGTTGTAGAATGTATATAAAGTGTTACTTCTATGTTGTAGACTGTATATAAAGTGTTACTTCTATGTTGTAGACTGTAAGTAACGCATTACCTATGTGTTATAGAATGCAAGTAAAGTATCAACGTTATAGTGTAGAATGTAAGTAAAGTATTGCATGTATACTTTAATATTTCAGTCAAGTATTATCTGTATGCTGTAGTCTGTCAGTAAAGTTTAACATATATGTCTTGGAATGTCACTAAGATATTAACTGTATGTCGTAGAATGTAAGTAAAGTATTATCTGAATGCTGTCGAATGTCAGTAAGATATTATCGGTATGTTGTACAGTGTAAATAAAGTATTACCTGGTTATGTTATAGAAAGTCAGTACAGTATTACATGTATGTTCTAGAATGTCTGTAAAGTATTACCTGTATGTTGTAAAATGTAAATAAAGGAATACTTAGGGACCTGTTCCAACGCCTGCTTATATAGTATTGGGGTTGCTGGTAGTTAGTGTGTATACAACAATAGACACAAGGGCGATGCGGTCGCCATCAGGCCGGCTGCACTTAGTTTCTGTCGCCCATTGTTGGAGCTGGTTCGCTGGCGAAGTTATTGGTGAATCTCTCTGATAATGCCATTAGCACAGTCTGTCGCAGGTTTGATTCATGAGCTCGTCGTCAGCGAAAGTAGGAGGAAAGATTGGCCACATATTCCTCCTTGTATTCACAGTGAGAAACTAGGTGTGGAATTGAATTGCAAGGAAACAGGTCACGTCGTCTCCAAGAAGAAAGAAATACCACATTGTAACATCCAAGTGAATGGAAATATTCTTAAACAGATGAATCGGTGTAACTATCTCGGAGCAGTCGTAACATCTGATGGAAGATGCCTTGCAGAGATTGGATCAATAATTTCCATGGCAAAGATGGTCTTCTGCAAAATGGAAACCGTAGTTACCAACAGAAAGGTGTTAATTGCGGTGAGAAGTAGTGTTGAAGTGCTATATAGAACCCATATGGTGTGTGTGTGTGTGTGTGTGTGCGTGCGTGCGTGCGTGCGTGCGAGTGTGTGTGTGTGTGTGTGTGTGTGAGTGAAACACGGACAATTAACAGACAAGCTGAGAAACATCTAATGGCGGTGGAAATGTGCATTTTATTTTTTTAAAGAAAAGTGCAAAATATATCATGGGCGGACAGAAAATCAAATGAGAAAGTCCTTCAAGTGGGAAACGAAAAACGGAGACTGACTGGGGATTTAAGGCGTAGACAGTCCAGATTATTTTGGACATGTTATGAGAAACGGACTTGCCAATTTGGTGACGACTGATAAGCTTGATGGGGAAAGAGCAAGAGGAAGACAGACGGATAAATACCTTGATGCTTTGACAGCATGGCATGGTGGAGACAAGAACACCGACCTGGTTCGAGATTCTGGTGACCGTGTCAGATGGCTAACCATTACCACTCACGCCTTTCGGTATAGCACTTGATGATGATGATGATTCAGACCGACTTACAAAATGGAGAGAAACAGTTGATTCGAGACACATTATTATGATTACCTATTTTTAGACTGAAGTTTAAAAAGGAAGTTAGTTGCATCTCCTGTACAGGACGTTACAGTCAACCCTAGCATTTTTTTAGCTGTGTGATTTTTAGGCAAGTTTACGTCTAGTAGTTTACCATTGCTTTCTGAACTCATACCATTTTATAAATTAACCAGCACCAGGTGATCTGCTGCCAAATCGCACCTGTGTTTCGAACGTTGTATGCGGGATTACGAACTGCGTCCGTAACCTTTTTGCGTTAGGGGGAGGTAAAAAACAAGAGGCTGGACTTCATTGCACCGGGGTTTATCCCACATCGATCCGCTGCTTTCCGCAGAACGTCCTGCCGAAAGTGTCGCACAGAGTGGGAACCCCGTAGCTCCAGGGACGACCCTCAGACGTGAAACTGCACTCGTGTCGACCAGCAGGGATCTCTGAAATATCTGCACTCGTGTCGACCAGCAGGGATCTCTGGAATATCTGCACTCGTGTCGACCAGCAGGGATCTCTGGAATATCTGCACTCGTGTCGACCAGCAGGGATCTCTGGAATATCTGCACTCGTGTCGACCCGCAGGGATCTCTGGAATATCTGCACTCGTGTCGACCAGCAGGGATCTCTGGAATATCTGCACTCGTGTCGACCAGCAGGGATCTCTGAAATATCTGCACTCGTGTCGACCAGCAGGGATCTCTGAAATATCTGCACTCGTGTCGACCAGCAGGGATCTCTGAAATATCTGCACTCGTGTCGACCAGCAGGGATCTCTGGAATATCTGCACTCGTGTCGACCCGCAGGGATCTCTGAAATATCTGCACTCGTGTCGACCCGCAGGGATCTCTGAAATATCTGCACTCGTGTCGACCAGCAGGGATCTCTGACATATCTGCACTCTTGTCAACCCCCATGTGTCTCTGCAGAAATTGCACTCGCCAGCTGAATGACAGAGTCCGAAAACAAATCGACTTTCGTACACTATGATGGCGGCTTGATCACATGGCCACGGCGACCCCCACACTTGGTAGACCTTACAACCCAAATCAACGATAAATAATATCCCCATCTTGAGGCGTATTCGAATACATAACCAAGGGCCGGCAAGCAAAGATGCTGGTCACTGAATTCCCGCTAAACTCTGACCTGAGGTACAACTATTTTATGGAGAAGGCACAAAAGGACATTTGAAAATCATAAAGTGGATAGAGAAATTAGACGTAGACAGTCACAATGTTTTGGGCACGTTATGAGAACAAATAGATTAAAGAACTTGGTGACAACTGATAAGATTGAGGGGAAAGGAACCAGCGGAAGACGTCGAGGTAAATATTTACATGGCGTGGCCACATGAGATGGTCGAGACAAACACACATAGCTGATCGATTCTGGTGATCGTGTGAGATGGCGAAACATAACCGCCCGTGATTATTGGCACGGCACATGCTTAAAAACATCAGATCATAAATGTACAGCTCGGAAATCTTTTGGCATTGGAAAACCAAAAGTGTAAATAGAATAAACCGTTGGTCAGGTGTGATTGTAAGATTATAGAACCTTGAAAAATATCTGACCAAAAATGTACAAGTCGGAAATCTGTTGGCATTGTAAATCCAAAAGTGTAGGTGGAGTAGACCGTTGGTTAGGCCTGATTGTAAGATTAGAGAATTGACCCATAACATAATCATTTATGGCATATGTGTTTTTCTTATTTACTCACATTTGGGGCTCGGCCGTTATTACGAATTTCGTTCCGTGTGTTGAGATTCTCCTTGAGTCGTCCATGGGAGTAAAAAGATGCACTCATGGGGTGATCAAGGGAGTAGAATAGGGTAAACATGGGGTGATCAAGGGAGTATAATGGGGTAAACATGGGGTGATCATAGGAGTAGAATGGGGTAAACATGGGGTGATCAAGGGAGTAGAATGGGGTAAACATGGGGTGATCAAGGGAGTAGAATAGGGTAAACATGGGGTGATCAAGGGAGTAGAATAGGGTAAACATGGGGTGATCAAGGGAGTAGAATAGGGTAAAAATGGGGTGATCAAGGGAGTAGAATAGGGTAAACATGGGGTGATCAAGGGAGTAGAATAGGGTAAAAATGGGGTAATCAAGGGAGTAGAATAGGGTAAACATGGGGTGATCAAGGGAGTAGAATGGGGGTAAACATGGGGTGATCAAGGGAGTAGAATAGGGTAAACATGGGGTGATCATAGGAATAGAATGGGGTAAACATGGGGTGATCAAGGGAGTAGAATGGGGTAAACATGGGGTGATCAAGGGAGTAGAATGGGGTAAACATGGGGTGATCAAGGGAGTAGAATGGGGTAAACATGGGGTGATCATAGGAGTAGAATGGGGTAAACATGGGGTGATCATAGGAGTAGAATGGGGTAAACATGGGGTGATCATAGGAGTAGAATGGGGTAAACATGGGGTGATCATAGGAGTAGAAAGGGGCAACTATGCGGTGATCGTTGGAGTAGATAGTGACACTCATGTGGTGAGATGGGAGTAGATAAAGGCACTCATTCATCCATTTCGTTTGTTTGTGCCAATCACCCATCTCATATATGTGCGCCAATCATCTCTACTACCGACACCAAGCGTGCTAGCCATTGCTCCACAACGGCTCTCGTTACATGGGATATTTTTTTTAAATATTTAGTTGCGTGTGATTTACAGGACGTCGCAATCAACCCCAGCGTTGTCTGTTTGTGATTTGTTAGGCAAGTTTACGTTGAGTAGTTTGCCACTGCTTTCTGAACGCACATGCCACTGTAAAAACCAATACAAGAAGGGTTGCTTCCAAATCGTCTGCAGCTTTTTGTGAATGTTGTATGCGGGATTGCGTATCGGACTCGCTACCCCTTCGCCACAGATGGTGGCACATGGGATATACTCTGAATGGCGCTGGAGTGTCAGACGACGAGCGAACGCATCCTGTGGTTTCAATAGCACCAGTAGTTGGACCACTCACGATGCTCAAACTCAAGGGAGATATTTTGAAATGGACTGATATTTGAAAACACACTTATATATGAAACAACATATTTAAGGAAGCTTGAGTGTGGATAATAAATGAAAAACAGATTGATTTGATGCGAGAGTTGCTTATTTGTATTTAATAGTAACGATGTCCATGAATACAATAAAATATTGGCAACCATATAACAACCATTAATTGACACCACTTGTCCTCAGATATGCACACCGAAGGCCAATAACTACAGCACCGAAAGTCACCGTCTGCGGCTCGTCTTGTGCCTACACAACGGTGTCTCCGATGAAGAGCTTTGTAGCAACTCCATACAGCCAGTTCCAATGGTACAGTGATATATATGCATATATTATGAGTCTGCATAATGACGACTGCGATGAAGGGGCTATCAAAACCCAGCACAGCCGATCCTACCTAAATAATATCACCAATATTCTGACTCTTTGACATAATGTATGGTGATTTGTAATTATATATATCGCCAATATTGTGTTTGGCATGATGTATGGTGATTTGTATACATATCACCAATATTCTCACTGTTTGACCATATGTGTGGTGATTTGAATACACATAAACAATATTCTCACAGTTTGACCTGATGTGTAGTGTTTTATATACACATAACCCAAGATTCTATTTTACTTAAAACAATGTACAATGCATTACCATTCATCATGATCATTAAGTGTCCTGCCAGTTGGCGTAGGCGTTCATGGCACTCCACAGATCTCTGTCTTTGGTGTTATGTATCAATTCTTCTGATGATATTCCTCCATAACACCGTCTCAATCGATCCAACATAATTTCTCTTGGCCTGCCTCTGCCTCTCTTCCCCTCGATGTTTCCTGTTGTCACGATGTTCTCCAATGCCTCTCTTCTCATCACATTACCGAAGAAAGCTGTTTGTCTCTTTCTTATTGTTGTATATAATGTTCTAGTTTCATTAGTACTCTATCCATGGGAATCCAGAAGGTCTCATCACATTACCGAAGAAAGCTGTTTGTCTCTTTCTTATTGGTGTATATAATGTTCTAGTTTCATTTCCTCTACCCATGGGAATCCAGAAGGCCAGCGATGGGCAGGTGGTCTCTTACCTTACCTTTGATAATGGATACCCGTTACCAACAATCATTAGTGAAGGCACATGCACTAGGCTGACAGACAAATGAAATGTCTGGCAGACATGGATAATTTCTAGCGGAAGCACTGTCAGTGCATCAATTTCCAAATTAAATGAGAGTATGATCTCACAGTCCCCGCCCCCGTGACTTGGTCACTTTGGCTGCTGACGGATATCGGTTGTCTCACTCCTGGGCATATACAGTAGATATGGGATGCCCTTTTCACTGTCTTGACCTGCAGAAATGTTTATAGGACTCTATAGCCCAGGCTTTCGTTCACGGTATTGGTTTATGGTCTGGGACTGTCTGGGGCCGGGACTTAGGGTACGGCAGACTCAAACTCCTTGCCTCGGACGAGCCTGCAGGCATCATCAAACAAATAGAGGGATCAATGAGGCCGGGACGTCACATTAACGTCTCGCACAGTCCTGCAGGCCAGCGAGCCGGACATGGAGGGGACAGATAGCCGAAACGAGTCAACTCCCGACTTGATCACCAGCCATCAAGCAATAGCAGCCACTAAGGGAAGTGCTGTGCTGGACGGAAGCCTGGGATATATTGTCCTGGCTTTTGCAGGTCATGGGCTCAGAAGTCAGCGCCGGACGAAAGCCTTGTTGAAGGACCAAGCCGGAATCCCAACCTTTCCCCGCTGATGATCTGCCTTGTGACAAGTAAAGTAAATTGCCTAATGTAAACAGATCCTGATTGTTGTTACAATTATCACAATGCATTTGCTCTCATTTACATTTACCAAGTTTATATGTATTTGTGTGTGACAGAATTTGTTTCATTCGATAACCAGAGTAACTAACGACGATTGAATGAAAGAGACTAATGAAACTGTAACAATATATATCTTATACAACAATAAGAAAGAGACAAACAGCTTTCGTTGGTCATGTGATGAGAATCGAGGCATTGGAGAACATCATGACGATTGGAAAGGTAGAAGGGAAGAGAGGCAGACGCAGACCAAGAGAAATGATACTGGATGAACTGAGACGGTGTCATGAAGGAATATCATCAGCAGCATTGATCCAGAACACCAAAGACCGAGATCTGTGGAGAGACATAACAGCCTGCTAGCATGGCACTTGATGATGAGCATATTAATATTTACTAATACATAAAATACTGAATAAAAATATAGAGCATGGAGAGTTTGAAAAGACTAGGGTGAGAGACACATACGTCATGGAGAAATAGACAAGTATCCCATTCAGCGTGTATCGCTGACGCACACCTATTCTGTGTTGTTATCAATTCTTCTTTGGCCTCCAACATAGCGCTTTTGTCGGGTCGCATCCCTTTTTACTGTTCTTGCGGTCTGGTTAAGTTTTTATTACTTTTTTTTAAAACATTCAAATATTGCATGCAAGGTGAATATGAATGTTGTGAAGATGTATTGTTCCTGATATGTTGACAAATGACATAAAGTGATTTTTACTATATATTCACTTCACCTGAAGTGGCGTGTAGAAAATACCACATGCCACTTCATGAGGCGTGAAAGTGTTTGTGTTATTTTTATTGTATAAATCAATTGATGTATGTTTATAAATGTCCTCGGGACAGCCGCCAAACTGGATGGCAATAGAGCAAGCGCAGGCGGCAGGTCGCCCTGGGGAAAAAGACCAAGCTATATGGGATAAAACCCGGTGCAATGAAGTGCCTTTTAAGTGCCTTATTTTTTAAAATATCCTGTCAGTCCCTGGTGTTTGTTACTTTAACTCAGTGGTTCTCAACCTTTTTTTTTTGCCCGTGCACCCCTTCACTATATTTTCAGAACGTCAACCCACCCCCTCCCTCCCCTTTCGTATTTCATCCCTATAAATCCCCCTCTCCACCCCTACACAGTTTACGTAAACCAGTGGTTCTCAACCTTTTTTGGCCCATGCCCCCCCCCCCCCCCCTTCACCATATGTTGAGAATGCCATTTCTCCACTTTCGTATTTCCTCCCTATAAATTCCCCCCTCCCCCACCCTGC
The DNA here is from genome assembly GCA_963921405.1 of Cepaea hortensis. Taxonomy (NCBI): domain Eukaryota; kingdom Metazoa; phylum Mollusca; class Gastropoda; order Stylommatophora; family Helicidae; genus Cepaea; species Cepaea hortensis. Next base: position 45,318,455 of record OY992897.1, read on the forward strand.
CCCTACATAGTATACGTACAAATGGAAGCTAACTTTAATAACACACACTAGAACAAGTTTAGACGTCTACTTAAGACGTGATTTGTGGGTCACAAGACGAATATCAGAAAGGCGAGGAGTACAGAACCGTAAAGTATGGAGGGAAAACAATATCAAGTAATCGGTTCTTGTATTAACGCGATCTTGAAATAATCTTCATTCCCCCCTGGAAACCCTAAAATTCCCCCCCCCCCCTAGGGGGGAATTCCCCACCGGTTGAGAACCACTGCGTTAGTATAATCTATAAAGCATCAATATATTTGAATAACGAAGACACAAACAAGAGATTGCACGATTTATTGCTTAGCATATTTCGCTGCATCTCGTCAGGTACATACTGCAGAAATCACACAACATAAAGTTGTATATCTATCTATCTATCTCTCTCTCTCTCTCTCTCTCTCTCTCTCTCTCTCTCTCTCTCTCTCTCTCTCTCTCTCTCTCTCTCTATCTTTCTATCTTTCTATCTTTCTATCCATCTATCTTTCTATCCATCTATCCATCTATCCATCTATCCATCTATCCATCTATCCATCTATCCATCTATCCATCTATCCATCTATCCATCTATCCATCTATCCATCTATCCATCTATCCATCTATCCATCTATCCATCTATCCATCTATCCATCTATCCATCTATCCATCTATCCATCTATCCATCTATCCATCTATCCATCTATCTATCTATCTACCTACCTACCTACCTACCTACCTACCTACCTACCTACCTACCT
>OY992897.1:45321730-45406730 GCA_963921405.1 Cepaea hortensis
ATTTCTTCGTTTTCCTGCTTCAATGCGGTCATCTGTTCCACTTCTCGCTTGATGTTTTCATGGAACTCCTTTATTTCCGCCAGTAGATTCTCGTTGTCGCTGGTCGGATTAGGCGTCAGCAATGACTTGACTTGTTTCTTCAACTCGTCTATCTGCTTTTGAAGTTGATCTCTTTCAGCTTGTGCTATACCCGTGGCTATCTCGCCCCTCTGCATTGCTTCCTTGAATGGTGTCTTTGTGATGATGGCGATCTTTAAGACGTCTCTGTGTCTCTGCAGGTACGGACAGCCCAGGTATCTTGCTCCGTGTTTGCCCAGACAGTTGGCGCACTTTCTTCTGTTGTTAGGAGCTCGGAAGTCCGTGTCCAGCTTGGCCAGCGGACACTCCTTGAAGGCGTGGTGATCGGCGCAGTGTCGACAGATTTCCGTCTTACTGCGACACGTTGCTCTGCTGTGGCCGGCCCTCTGGCATTTTGAACATTGCGTGATTCTTGGTATGAATCTCTCTGGTTGCTGCAGTCTCTTGTTGAGTGATGCTGTGGTCGGCATTTCGCTGCCCTCCGATGTCACCACTGCCAGGGTTGTAGGTATCTTGGAGTAAGTGAGAAGCCTTCAAGACTCGGGTGTGAAGATTCTCTTCACGTAGCTGCTTCAGGATTTCTTCATCTGTCAGCTCCACAGGAATCCGCTTGACAACCCATCGGACTGTTTTCGAGTCGGTGTTCCCGACTCTGGTGTCTTTCTCCTCCTTCTCTGCTGTCTTAGTTCTTGACTGTGTTGGGCTGTCAATCTTCTCCCTCGTAGTAGCTTCAGTAATAGCTGTAGTATCAGGCTGTTTGATGCAGCTAGCAGGTGGGCTCTCGACGTTCTTCTTCTTGTTGTCGGCTCCCAAGCTGCACATCTTGGCAACAGCGTGTTTCTTGTTGTTGGTCTTTCCACGTGACATTTTCCCGCTGATCAGGCATATATATATATATTGCATTGTTTGTACTCCTTCCTTCCATAAAACAATACGTTCTTCACTAATTTCAATTTTTATTTTCTTTCTTGTTCTTCTCATTATAATTCTGAGTAGAAGCTTAGTGACATGATTTGCGAGGTTGATTGTGCGAAAATCTTCACATTCAATTGCTCCTGGTCTCTTTGGTATTGCTATAAATACAGATTTCAGCATATCGTTCGGTAAATATCAACTGTTGTAAATATCATTCAGCATTTTGGTTAATATATCTACCCCGAATTCTCCCAATACTTCTAATTCTTCTACTGTGATTTCATCTGGACCAGCTGTTTTTCATTTCTTCATATGTTTCATAGGGTCAGCGACTTCTTCTTTTAGAGTAGGTGGGCCTTCTTTGTTTCTTGATGGCGGGCGTCCGTCCGTCTCTCCCTCCGTCTCTCCGTCCCTCCCCCCATCCCTGTCTGTCTGTCTGTCTGTCTGCCTGCCTACCTGCCTGCCGGCATGCCGGCCTGTCTGTCTGATTGTCTGTCTGTCTGTCTGTCTGTCTGTCTGTCTGTCTGCATGCCTGCCTGTCTGTCTAATAATTTATTGGTTGCAGTTAGAAAATTTCGCTTAATGCTAGGATTAGGAGGAGGAGGAGGGGGGAAAGAGGAGGGGAGGAGGGGAGGAGGGGAGGAGAAGGAGGATGGGGAGTGGGAGGGGGAGCGGAGGAGGAGGAGGAAGGGGAGGAGGAGGAGGGGCGAGGAGGAGAGAGGAGGAGGAGAGAGGAGGAGGAAGGGGGAAGGAGGAGGAGGGGAAGAGGGGGAGGATGGGTAGGAGGAGGTGGGGAAGAGGAGGGGGAGGGGAGGGGAGGAGGAGGAGAAGTAGGAGGAGGGGAGGAGGAGGGGAGGAAGAGGATTAGGGGGAGGGGAGAGGAGGAGACGGAGGAGGAGGGGGAGGAGGGGAGGAGGGGGAGGAGGAGCAGGAGGAGGGGAGAAGGAGGAGGAGGGGAGGAGGGGAGAAGGAGGAGGAGGGGAGGAGGGGGAGGAGTAGGAAGAGGAGGGGGAGGAGTAGGAATAGGAGGGGGAGGAGGAGGGGAAGGAGGAGAGGAGGAGGATGAGGGGAGGGGAGAGGACATGTTATGAGAAGAAATGAATTGGAGAACTTGGTGACAACTGGTAAGATCGAAGGGAACAGACCAAGAGGAAGACCTAGAAGCAAATACCTGGATGGCTTGGCCTTGTGGCATGGTCGAGACAGAATCACATAGCTGATCCACGACTCTGGTGATCGAGTGAGTTGGCAAGACATGACCGCCCACCCTTACCGGCATGGCACATGATGGATGGATGGGCCTGCTAAGTTACTTTCTTCTGTTAATTCTTCCCTTTCCCCATTATATGATTCTCTTATATACTCATTCCACCTCTTCATTATAGCACCTTCCTCCAATAATATCTTTAATATTTTTGATTTCAAACACCCTGTATTTATTCTTATTTTTCTTCTCGTGAACTCACTGATTTGTCGGTGCATTCATTTTTGATCTTTAATGGAATTTAATTCAATTTTTTTGCATTGCTCGTTTAACCAGCTTTCTTTTGCCTTCACACGTTTATCTCTTATTTCTTTATCTTTCTTAGCATACTCTTGTTTGCCATTTTCATTCTGTTTCCTTTTGTCCACCAGCATTAAGATGTCTTCATTCATCCATTTTTTCATAGCTTTTTGGCTTCTCTCAGGTAATATTTCTTTCTAGTTTGATGAATGGCGTCCCTTAACATTTCCCATTGTTCATTTATACTCTGTATTTTAGCTATTTCATTGTACCTATTTTTTACAGTCACTCTGTATTGTTCTTGAATTTCTTCATCTACTTTCAGAACCTCTTTATTAAGTCTCAATTTCTTAACCATTTTCCCCCTCTCTTTAATGTTACTTTTATTTGTCCATATAGTGGTACATGATCACTATTACCGTCAGCACCAGGCATTGTCTTTACATTAATTACTAAATTATTCAATGAGCATGATTCGGAAGGTCGAAGCTGGATTTCTACGTAGACAGTGGACTGAGTCGCTGAGGAAGTCTGTTGTCTGTAAAGTCACCTTCATCTTTGTCCCGGGACATGCGGGAGTCGAGGGAAATGAACGAGCTTATAAACTGGCTGGCTCTGCACCCCCTGCAGATGGCCAGCCCATGGATCGTGCCGATGTTATTAAAGTCATTAAAGACATGTCGAGAACAGAAGACTTTGACGTCAGTGAATCCACATGGCTGTCCAGGATGAAAGACTTGGGAGTAAGAATTGGCACGGCAAGACACGAGAGGTACATCGGGAAAACGAGGGGCCTCGTTAACCAACACATAACTGGTACTATTAGCCATTGAACGCTGATGCTTATGCTGGGGGTGGATCTGAGCACCTATGGACCTGTCCGGAGTGCAATGAAGATACCCCAACTGATAACCGATAACTGATAATTAATGCATTTCTAAATCTTTTATTAATAAGTATGTAGTCAATTTGGTTGCGTATTTTCATATCAGGGATTTTCCATGTGTATAGTCGTCTTTTATTGGTGTTTAAACCATGTTTCCAATTCATCATCATCAAGTGCCGTGCCGGCTGGCTTAGGCGTTCATGGCTCTCCACAGATCTCGGTCTTTGGTTTTCTGGTTCAACTCTGCTGCTGATATTCCTCCGTCCCACCGTCTCAATCCATCCAGCATCATTTCTCTTGGTCTGCCTCTGCCTCTCTTCCCCTCGATCTTTCCAGTTGTCACGATGTTCTCCAATGCCTCTCTTCTCATCACATGACCGAAGAAAGCTGATTGTCTCTTTCTTATTGTTGTATATATTGTTCTAGTTTCATTAGCCTGTTTCAGGCAATCGTTGTTAGTTACTCTGGCAGTCCAAGGAATTCGCAACATTCGTCTCAGGAACCACATCTCTGTTGCTTCTAATTTCTTCTTAATTTATTCATTTACATTCCAGGATTCACTGCCACACAACAAAACTGGTTCTGCATAGCATTACAGCACTCTCTTTCTTACACTCAGCGATAGTGACCTATTGCATAAGATAATCTTCATTTTCTGAAATGCGGCCTTTGCTTGCCCTATTCTGCTCTTAATCTCTGTTGTACATCTTCCATCTGATGTTATAAATGTCCCTAGGTATCTAAAATTATCCACTTGATTAAGAATTGTTCCTTCTATTTCTATGTCACATTTTGGTGTCACCATTTTCTTTGATATCACCATTGTTAGTGTTTTCTTGATATTCAAGGAGAGTCCTTTCCTTGCACTCTCTGTTACTACAGTGTCCAACAATTTTTGTAGGTCTGTTGATTTATCTGCCACCAATACTGTGTCATCTGCATAGCGTATATTATTTATATTATAACCTCCAACTAGTATTCCTGACATCTCTTTGATTTCTCTCATTATTACTTCGTTATATAGGGAGAAGAGATCTGGTGACAAGACACATCACTGTCGTACTCCTAGCTTTATGTGTTCGTAACTACCCTCTTTATTTCCAATATTAATTGCAGCTACTTGGTTCCAGTAAATATTCTTTATTATTCTTAAATCTTTCCCATCAATGTTGATATCTTCCAACATTTTAATCAGTTCATCATGTTTTACTTTATCAAATTCCTTAGTATAATCTATGAAGCATAAATATATGTCTTTCTGTTTCTCTATTGACCTTTCTATTAGTGTCCGTAATGTATATATTGCATTGTTTGTGCCCTTTCCCTCCACAATTCCATACTGTTCTTCACTAATTTCCATTTTTATTTTCTTTCTGGTTCTTCTCATTATGATTCTGAGCAGAAGCTTAGTGATATGGTTTATGAGGTTAACTGTACGAAAATCTTCACATTCAATTGCTCCTGGTCTTTTTGGTATAGCTAAAAATACAGATTTCAGCATATCACTGGGTAAATATCCACTGCTGTAAATATCATTTAACATTTTGGTTAACATATCTACTCCAAATTATCCCAATACTTCTAATTCTTCTATTGTGTTTCCATCTGGTCCAGCTGTTTTTCCTTTTTTCATATATTTCATAGCGTCAGAGACTTCTTCTTCTAGAATAGGTGGACCTTCTAAGTTACTTTCTTCTGTTAATTCTTCCCTTTCCCCATCATATAATTCTCTCATGTTCTCATTCCACCTATTCATTATAGCACCTTCCTCCAATAATATCTTTCCTGTTTTTGATTTCAAACACCCTGTATTTATTCTTATTTTTCTTCTCGTGAAGTCACCGATTTGTCTGTGCATATTTTTTGTATCGTTAATGGCATTTAATTGAATTTTTTTGCATTGCTCATTTAACCAACTTTCTTTTGCCTTCCAACATTTATCTTTTATTTCTTTATTTATCTTAGCGTATTCTTGTTTGTCATTTTTACTCTGTTTTCTTTTGTCCATCAGCATTAAGATTTCTTCATTCATCCAATTTTTCTTAGCTATTTGACTTCTCTCCGGTAATATTTCTTTGCTAGTTTGATGAATGGCGTCCCTTAACATTTCCCATTGTTCATTTATACTCTGTATTTTAGCTATTGCATTGTACCTATTTTTCACAGTCACTATGTATTGTTCTTGAATTTCTTTATCTACTTTCAGAACCTCTTTATTAAGTCTCATGTTCCTAACCATTTTTTTTTTCCATCTCCTTAATCTTACTTTTATTTGTCCACATAGTGGTACATGATCACTATTACAGTCGGCGCCAGGCATTGTTTTTACATTAATTAGAGCATTTCTAAATCTTTTATTAATTAGTATGTAGTCAATTTGGTTGCGTATTTTCTGATCAGGGCTTTTCTATGCGTATAGTCGTCTTTTATGGTGTTTAAACCACGTGTTTCCAATTATCATATCACTGATATTTGCCCATTCTATTAGCTTTTCCCCTCTTTCATTTCTTGTACCTAAACCATAATTCCCCACTACATCCTCCATTTTCCCCTTTCCTACTTTTGCATAAAAATCTCCAAGTATTATTTTTATTTCCTGTGATCCAATTTGTGCCATCGTCATTTCTAATTCGTCGTAAAAGTGTTGTATTTCTTCATCACTACTGCTTGTTGTTGGTGCATATACTTGTATAATATTTATATCTATTGGTTTGCCTTTGATTTTGACCAAAACAACTCTATCTGAAATACACCAATATCTATTAAGTGACTTGGCTGTTTTTTCGTCAAGTATTATTTCTACACCTTTTTCATGTGTATCCCCTCCAGAATAAATTATTGTGTGGTTGTCAGCTATAATTTTGCCCGATCCCTTCCATCTCATCTCACTAACGCCTAGTATATTCATTTTCATGCTATCCATTTCTCTTAGAACATTGTTCAACTTTCCCAGCTCATTTAATGTCCTAACATTCCATGTTTCTACCCTAAATTTATTTATTTTATTTATGATTTTGCCATCAGTAGCTGGATGACGGTCTGGTGTCACCTGTGGCTCATGACTGTCCCTACCGGACGAGGATGTCCTAAGACAGCCATTAACGTCGTTCACTAACTCTGATATATGTTTAGCCATGAAGTCTTGGGAAGATAATGTGTTGGTTTCCCATTGCCTTCCACATCCACATGGTGGTCTTTTACCTCTACCTTTGACAGCCATTTCTAACTGTCAGGACAAGTGAGTGCCCTGCTCTGCTCAGCTGCAGAGTTGTCCACTTATTCCGGTAGATACTCGGTCCCCAGAGCTGTGTTAGCCACACCGTGGTGTGTTTCCCATCCTCTACCGCGGATTTTCCCTTCATAAAGTTATTGTCTATGACCAAAACTCTCCAGTGTTTCCAATTATCATATCATTAATATTTGCCCATCTATTAGTTTCTCTCCTCGTTCATTTCTTGTACCTAAACCATAATTCCCCACTATATCCTCTATTTTTCCCTTTCCTACTTTTGCATTAAAATCTCCCAGTATTATTTTTATTTCTTGTGATCAAATTTGAGCTATTGCCATTTCTATTTCATAGTAAAGTGATGTATTTCTTCATCACTACTGCTTGTTGTTGGTGCATATACTTGTTTAATAGTTATATCTATTGGTTTGCCTTTGATTTTGATCATTATAACTCTATCTGAAAATGTCCTGATTTAGGATAATTATATGTCAGACATACAAAACCAGAAGCTGATAGATGTTTTACACGTCACAACGCTGTGTTACCAATACCAGACATGTACAGTTCTAGAAACACGTAGGTGTAAAATCGCATCATGTTTGATGAGACGCATAAGAAACGCAGCTGGGCAAATTAGAAGAGATAGAGAGACACATAAGAGACTAAGAACGATGTGCCATGCCGATAAGCTTGCGCGGTCATGTTTCGCCATCTCACGTGATCACCAGAGTCGTGAACCAGCTCTGTGTTCTTGTCTCGACCATGCCACGAGGCCAAGCTATGCAGATATTTAATTCTCTGCTTTCGTCTTGTTCGCTCTCTCTCCATCTTGCCTCCATATTGTTTCACTGTGTCTAATTTCTCTAATGAGTTTACGGTTCTCATTTGTTTCTTGTATGACTTGTTCATTGGTTTTTCTGTCTGTCCATGGTATTATTTGCATTTTCCTCAGAAACCACATTTCCACTGCCATTAGCTATTTTACAGTTTGTCTGCTCATCGTCCACGCTTCACATCCATACAAAAGTACAGGTTCTATGTAGCACTTCAACACCCTTTTTCCATCGGTCATTTTTCACATCCATACAAATGTATAGGTTCTATGTAGCCCTTCAACACTATTTTTCTCACCGTCCACTTTTCACATCCATGTAAAAGTACAGGTTCTGTGTAGCACTTCAACACTCTTTTTCCATCGTCCATTTTTCACATCCATACAAATTTACAGGTTCTATGTAGCACTTCAACACTCTTTTTGTCTCTTTGCAATTGACATCGTATTGGGTATATGGTGTTGTTCATTTATTTTTACAGATCAATCGACACCTCGATTGTGTATGTGTTTAATATCATTTCGACTGCCTTTAGTACACAGGAAGCTTCGTGGTGCACATTTAGGCTGGACAACCCTGGAAGCCGGGTCAGTGGAATAACAGGAAGTGAAACAAATGGCGACAGGGGCCGGCAGCCAAGCCGGCTACCCACTGTGCTAATGTGGCTAAATCCGATAGTTGGAGGTCTGAATATAAATAACGTACGTTATGTTTTTGAATACATAGTTCTTATAGCCAGAAATGAAGGATGAATTACGCGACCTGATAGACACCGTAATCGCTGAAAGGGAAGATAGACAGGACATCTATGATCAACGACATTATATTATATTAAATTATATTATATTATATTATATTATATTATATTATATTATATTATATTATATATATATATATATATATATATATATATATATATATATATATATATATATATATATATATATATAATATTATTTTTTTATTACTTTTTTAGATGCTCCGCACATCTTTTCACAATTTATAATAAACTAGCTGACCCTGCCCGGCTTCGCCCAGACCCTGGTGGGGAGCATCTCATTTAATTCATATAAGTAGTCATATAAGTTCCCGTTCCCGTTACCGACTATCTGTCTGTCTGTCTGTCTGTCTGTCTGTCTGTCTGTCTGTCTGTTTGACCCGGCCCGACATCGCCCAGCTCCTGGTGTGAAGCATCTCATTTAATTTATATAAGTAGTCATATAAGTTCTCGTTCCCGATGTTATCGCGGACCTCAGAGAGAAGTGTCTATGTAGAAGACCATTTCCTGGACGTACGTATTTTGGGAGGGGGAGGAGGGAGGAGGGAGGAGGAGGAAGAAGAAAAAAAAACTACGACAGTTGGCATCTCTGGAATGAAAGGAAGGCGTGTAGAAAATTTCATCTCAATCGGATGGGCCGTTCGCGAGCGTATAAAGGACATACGGAGATACGCACATCCTTTTTTATATATAAGATACAGAAACATTACACTTTGCACACTCATATTTTAAATATCTCTGTTGGTTGTGCAAGCGTCTGTGGTGTGGGTTAGTGAATGCCATTCGTATAAAACCCATACCGCATTTGAAAACAGCTGCAGAACATTTGGAAGCAGACAGCAGAAAGCAATGGGAAGCTACTGAGCGTAAATTTGCCTAACAAATTACAAAAGAATAAATAAAACGCTACGGTTAATATTTTACTGTGTGAAAATGTGTATATTTCAGCTTGAACGATGAATCTAATTATTTGACTCTATGTTGTGTGACATCTGCAGTAAGTACCTGACGAGATGCAGCGAAATGTGCCAGGCAATAAATCGTACTATATATGGTTTGTGTCTTCGTTATTCAAATTCAATACGGGAAAATGACTTCTGTCAACAACTTGCATTTTAAATATCGAATTCTAATAGAATGTCTGGTTGTGTAACAAGAAAATACGGTAAACATTCACATATGTGTGTGTGCTGTATATGAAAGTTGTTCAGTCGATTGGAGAACCGTCAGTCGTTGGGCTCAGGGGGTTTTGGCTGGGGAAAGTGAAAAGACGGAGTTTCATGATCTTCCGCGGTCTAGCCGTTTTGCCATGGCTATCAGCCCAGACATGCTGAACAGCGCTGATGCAGTTATTATTCGAGATGTTCGTCGCACGACAAGTCGACAACCGGCATTGCAGCTGTTAGTCAGAAAAGGAGGTACGAGTAAAATTGTCAAAACTCAAAGCTCAAAGGCTTTTTCAAAATGGGTTAATCGATGTCACACACATTAGCACATAAATAAAAAAGGGAAACAACCTGTTTTGAAATGTTGGAGAGTTTCGATGCTGAGGGAAAACAGTTGTTTTTTTTTTTTTTTTTTTTTTGGGGGGGGGGGGGGGGGGTCAAAAATCGTTACTGGTGACGAAACATTGGCACATCATTTGAGCCCGCAATGAAAATGCAGTCAAATGAGTCACATCATCCACAATTTTGACAAATAAAGAAATTCAAAACAACTCTATCAGCAGGAAAGCCCTGTCTATTGGGAATCTGTGTGATTCTTGTGGAAGTCATGCCAAGAGGTAGGACAGTCTGTTCTGAAGCTTACACCAAAAACCAACAAAACTCAACAAACGGTTCATTAGAGTTCGGCCCGGCAATATCTAGCAGACCAGTCGCTCCAATACAGCGATGCACGCCCTCACACAAGTCAGAAAACACGGGAGGCAATTGCCAAACTGGATTGGGCTGTACTCCACCCTTTACCCCCCACTCTAGCTCACTTTGATATCAATCTGTTTGATCTACTAACAAATGCACTGAGTGAGAGGGTGTGTTCATGCAGTGAAGAAATGGCTACGTGAGCAGGGCAAAAACCTGTTACAGGAAGGAATGCAAGCACATGTTACGCGCTGGGGTAACAACCGTACAAGTTGGTTGAAATTATGTAGAAAATAGTATACTTAGAGGAAATGTTCATCCATAAATTTCATTCATTTTGAACAAATAGTTTCCGAAAAAAACAATTATGGTGGATTACTTTATAACCGTCCCTGGTATATACCGTTGTTTCCCTGTTGTCTCTGAAAGAATATATATTGTTCCTCTCCTAATTCACGCCTTTGTTTCTGTCCTATTATTTTCCTGCGGTCTTTGTTTCGAGCGTGTTGTTTTCATGAGGTCTTATGTTTGTTGCCTATTCTTTTCATGAGGTCTTTGCTTCTTGTGTGTTTCATTTTTCATGAGGTCGTTGTTTCTTGTATGTTATTTTCATGAGGTCACATGTTTGTTGCTTATTGTTTTCCTAAGGTCTTATGTTTGTTGCCTGTTCTTTTCATTAGGACTTTTTTTGTTCTTTATTCTTTTCAAGGGGTCTTATGTTTTTTCCTGTTCTTTTCATAAGGTCTTTGTTTCATGCATGTTCTTTTCCTGAGGTATGTGTTCCTTGCCTGTTCTTTTCATGAGGTATTTGTTTCTTGCCTGCTCTGTTCATAAGGTCTTTGTTTCATGCATGTTCTTTTCCTGAGGTCTGTGTTCCTTGCCTGTTCTTTTCATGAGGTATTTGTTTCTTGCCTACTCTGTTCATAAGGTCTTTGTTTCTCGCGTATTCTTTTTCAATAGGTCTTTGTTTCTAGCGTGCTCTTTTCATGAGGTCTTTGTTTCTAGCGTGCTCTTTTCTTGAGGTCTTTGTTTCTTGGGTGTTCTGTTCACGAGGTCTATGTTTCTTGTGTGTTCCTTCCTTTGAGGTCTTTGTTTCTTTCCTATTATTTTTATGAGGTTTTATGTTGGTTGCCTTGTCTTTTCTTGAGGTCTTTGCTTCTTGCCTATTCTTTTCTTGATAGTTTTGAATGATATTTTCGTTACAGGACTCAGATGAATTACTGAACGTCATTGGCAATATTTCGATCCTGATTTATTGGAAGTGGCGATGATAAATTATTGAAATAAGTATTTAGGAATAATGGAAACCGCTATAGCATAGTGGCTAGACACTGGCCTGCTCACCTGGAGGACATGTGTTCCATTCGCATCTGGCGGATTCGAATGTTTGATGTTGACCTGTCTCCCAAGTTGACCCCTCCTAACATCTTGATCTGTATCCATTACATTTCTTCAGTGTGGCTCTTTGTGGCAGAATGTTCCAGCGCATATTTGTGAGGTGGCCAAACCATTCAATCTGTCGTTCTTTACTTAAGTGCATGACTGGTTTCAGACCTAGTTGTGGGACGCAGAGGTGTTTCCAAGGCGCCAGGGCCGGGTTATATACTGGCCAAGACCTATTGACGCGTCCTCGTCGAGCGTCCTGGGCAACAGGTCCCTTCGGGGTCCTGGCTGAAGTCAATAGGATCGCCGATTCCTCCGAAGTCGGAGAGTGTCTGCCTGTATGGCGAGGAACCACCAGTCTGCACACCAATAAGCCAGACATGGGACAACGGATACTCACGCAAACTTCAGGTCCTGTATGACATCACACTGATGTTGGACAACAGGATGCCTTCATCCGACATACAGGACTTTGCGTTGGAGCTCAAGCCAACGAACACTGTGTACATAGAATACCCAAATAATACTAGAGACACGGCCAGAATTCCAACAGGAAAGTACTGCCATAACTATGATGCTGAAATTGAGGCAATCAAGATAGCCACAGAGAAATTACAAAATACCAGCCATGATATACAACCTGCAGTGATATTGACAGATGCAAAATCCGTAATAGAGGCGCTCCTGTCTGGGAAATTGCCAGTTCTAAGGACACTACTTTCTGAACTTAGCAGTCAGCGTAAGATCACCATACAGTGGATACCATCCCACTGTGGAGTCCCCGGAAACGACAGAGCTGATCGATTGGCTAAGGGAGGAGCAAAAGAAGAACAACCTGATGTGCCTATTACATACCATCAAAAGAAAAGAATGATCAAATCAATCAGATAAACCACCAAACCTTACTCAAGACGACTACCACGTTATGGACAGACCAGAACAGGTCATTCTTCTGCGCCTCAGAACAGGACACAATAGATTACGCAACCACTTGTATACAAAATTTAAGATTGGTGACTCAGCCATGTGCACATGTGGATTGGCGTCGCAGACAGCAGAGCACATACTCCAGGATTGCCCAAACTACAACATATCCAGGCGAACCTTCTGGCCTAGAGAGACAACAGTGGAAGATAAACTCTATGGACCGCTGAATGAACTAAAAAAGACTGTTAGATTCATACAAGAGACGACATTGCAGTTGTAGACATGTTTCAGGCGAACGAAAGAAGAAGAGGAAGAAGAAAGCAACGTATAACCATTAAACGTAAACTGGCTTAGTAAATTAACCTGGCATTGGGCTTGCTCGCAAACGACGTTGTTCTTTAGTGTAATACACCCATCTAGATTGATTATAAAAAACTCAGAACATGAACTCAGGCATTGGAACATTAACTCACATATGGAACAGGAATTATGATATAGGAAAATGAACTCATATGGGAACTCAGACATGGGAACATGAAGTCCAGACATGAAAACATGAACTCAGACATGGGAACATGAAGTCAGACATGGGAACATGAACTCAGATATGGGAACATGAAGTTAGACATGAAAACATGAACTCAGACATGGGAACATGAACTCAGATATGGGAACATGAAGTTAGACATGAAAACATGAACTCAGACATGGGAACATGAACTCAGACATGGGAACATGAACTCAGACATGGGAACATGAACTCAGACATGGGAACATGAACTCAGATATGGGAACATGAAGTTAGCCATGAAAACATGAACTCAGACATGGGAACATGAACTCGAGCATCTTATGTTTGTGCTAAATTGATTTTTGCCTGAGACACTAGGATCTAATTTAGCTGTCCAAGAAAATTATTTTCCTGTAGAACCATATATCTGAGGCTAGTTAACTAATTGTCCGTAATTCACAGTCGTATGTTTAAACTGGTTCTATGTGTGTGTGTGGCACCTTGCAGTCTTGACAAACTAAAGTATGCGAGTTGGAATTTGGCCAAAATTATATCACAATGCCTGGGCAGAGCTTCAGAGCACATGTGGTGCCCAAACGACATGACCCCTCTCTCGGCCTTGCCTTGTTTGATCCAGAGGAATGGATAACCAATACGTCTGGAACAAGGTAGGCTGCAGACGCTGGCGACTCAGCGTCAAACCTCCGAGACCTCTCTACCACAAGCAGGAGTCGAGCGATGGCCAGATCCAAAACCCTTGAGATTTGACTTAGAGGCATTCAGTGAAATCCCGCAGGTAAGGGTCATATACGCGTCTGGACCACTGGGCGCATACACCTGTCAAACGAAAGTGTCTGGACCTTGTAAAGCGTGTACTACCGTCAGACTCCCCGCCTGACTCATGCGACTCCCGCGACCAACGAGAGTAGGCCCGCCGGAGATATTGCTCGTCTGCTGCGAGCAAATCTCCCTGCCTGCTACTGTGCGGATGTCGCGACCAGCGAGACTAGGACCGCCGAAGATATTGCTCGTCTGCTGCGAGCAAATCTCCCTGCCTGCTCTGTGCGGATGTCGCGACCAGCGAGACTAGGACCGCCGAAGATATTGCTCGTCTGTTGCGGACAAGTCTCCACGACTGAATAAGTAAAGAAACGATAAAAGTAGTGGTATTTCAATTGCGCTTGCGCTCCCACCTATGCTTCACCCTTCATGTGTCTTCGCAAAGTTCGTTCTATGTAACATTCACGAATTATTGTTCTAACCTTCAACGATAAGTCACACGAAGGACCCTCTTATACACCTTAAGGGGCATTGGGTAAAATGTGTTACACTCATATTGAAATAGACCAATCAGCGCTCGGTAAGGGACCCTGTCAGTATCACGCTAGCGGCTTTGACTTTGCAAGACAGTTCCTTGGTACCTAGTATAGGCTGACACAGACTAAACAAGCTGAACTGCGCATACATGCCTTTGAATACAAATGTTATAGACATATTCTAAGAATATCTTGGATACAGAACAGATGCATACATACTTCAAGAGCTGAATATTGAAGAAGGTTGGCTACACAGACTTTAAAATAAAGAAAGTTTAAATATTTTGGTCACTTGAAACGTCACGAAAGTTTGGAGAGAACAATAATGCAGGGGCATATGCCTGGGAAGAAAGAAAGAAGAAAGCCAAAGAGAAGATGGTGCATGGTGTGGCGGAGATCTCCAGATGGGTGTATCTGCCGCGGAACATCTTGCTAATGATCGTGAAGTTTTTCGGAAGATTGTTGTGGGAGCGAGGTTCTGCAAAGGACATGCTACTGAAAGAATGAATATAGGCTGGCTCGGCTTGAAAGCGCAGATCAAATTTTCAAAAATCTTAATCTGTCAGGATCCAGTTCGAACCCATGACAAGCAGAATGGCAAGCGGGCGTCCAGACCCTGGCTACAGCAGCCCCATACCTCTAGTGGCAGCGTTCAGACCCATACTTCTAGTGGCAGCGTTCAGACCCATACTTCTAGTGGCAGCGTGCAGACCCATACTTCTAGTGGCAGCGTTCAGACCCTGGCTACCGCAGCCCCATACCTCTAGTGGCAGCGTTCAGACCCATATTTCTAGTGGCAGCGTCCAGACCCAGGCTACCACAGCCCCATACCTCTAGTGGCAGCGTTCAAACCCAGGCTACCACAGCCCCATACCTCTAGTGGCAGCGTTCAAACCCAGGCTACCACAGCCCCATACCTCTAGTGGCAGCGTCCAGACCCTGGCTACCACAGCACAATACCTCTAGTGACAGCGTTCAGACCCATACTTCTAGTGGCAGCGTTCAGACCCTGGCTACCACAGCACAATACCTCTAGTGGCAGCGTTCAGACCCATACTTCTAGTGACAGCGTCCAGACCCAGGCTACCGCAGCCCCATACCTCTAGTGGCAGCGTCCAGACCCAGGCTACCACAGCACAATACCTCTAGTGACAGCGTTCAGACCCATACTTCTAGTGGCAGCGTCCAGACCCAGGCTACCGCAGCCCCATACCTCTAGTGGCAGCGTCCAGACCCAGGCTACCACAGCACAATACCTCTAGTGGCAGCGTCCAGACCCAGGCTACCACAGCACAATACCTCTAGTGGCAGCGTCCAGACCCAGGCTACCACAGCACAATACCTCTAGTGACAGCGTTCAGACCCATACTTCTAGTGGCAGCGTCCAGACCCAGGCTACCGCAGCCCCATACCTCTAGTGGCAGCGTCCAGACCCAGGCTACCGCAGCCCCATACCTCTAGTGGCAGCGTCCAGACCCAGGCTACCACAGCACAATACCTCTAGTGACAGCGTCCAGACCCATACTTCTAGTGGCAGCGTCCAGACCCAGGCTACCGCAGCCCCATACCTCTAGTGGCAGCGTCCAGACCCAGGCTACCACAGCACAATACCTCTAGTGACAGCGTTCAGACCCATACTTCTAGTGGCAGCGTCCAGACCCAGGCTACCGCAGCCCCATACCTTTAGTGGGGCGTCCAAACCCTGGCTACTGCACCCCCTACCCCTACTTAGTTCTTTGTATATCTTAACAAGACAAGTGGGCAGATATGTGGAGGCTGCCGAGATGTGCTTGTATAGAAGAATGATGAGAACACAGTGGACGGATAGAAAGATTAATGAAGATATCTGGACAGTGAACTCACAAAGAGAACTGGTTATTGGCATCAGATGAAGATATCTGGACAGTGAACTCACAAAGAGAACTGGTTATTGGCATCAGATGAAGATATCTGGACAGTGAACTCACAAAGAGAACTGGTTATTGGCATCAGATGAAGATATCTGGACAGTGAACTCACAATGAGAACTGGTTATTGCAGGGGCGTTACTAGGGGGGTGCGGGGGGTGCGGGCCGCACCGGGTGACACCATCAAGGGGTGACACCAAAATAAAAAAAATGCAAATTTGACAAAGCAGACATAGCTCTGTCTAGTCGGGTTTCATAACCGTTCATTGTTAATTTTAGAAATTTTAATGTTAAATAACAAAAATTTAACTTTGTCCGAGTTTGTCGAAGTTCTTTATTTATGTTTTACCTGAAGTATTGAAGTTATATTGTTCAATTTGTTTTCTTTCTTATGTCCTTATTAACTTTTTGACTTATTTTACAAACATTACTATATGCGATTATATATGGTACAGGAACAATCGGAAGAAGACCATGGTGAAAGTCTAGAGGGGTGACACCAAGAGTTTACCGCACTGGGTGACAACAACCCCAGTGACGCCACTGGGTTATTGGCATCAGATGAAGATATCTGGACAGTGAACTCACACAGAGAACTGGTTATTGACATCAGATGAAGATATCTGGACAGTGAACTCACAAAGAGAACTGGTTATTGGCATCAGATGACAATATCTGGACAGCGAACTCACAAAGAGAACTGGTTATTGGCATCAGATGAAGGCAGCCCAGATAAGTTGTGCATGCCATGTGAAGTGGGAAGCTGGAGTATGCATTACACAGTTATGGTTGGAGGGGGAGGAGACGTAGAGGACGACCAAGAGAGAAGATGCTGGGCAGTTTGACATGGCATGGAGGAATGTAGGTATCAGAAATGGCTGGCAGCCCAAGTGACAGACGGCTGTGGACAGACAGACATCTCCAACACTACACGGCATGGACTATAAGAACAATACGTCTTTACGTGCATGGTTTATGCAGGGTAGATGTAACTGAAAATTCATTACACAGCCAAAATGAGCAATCTAATCATTTTGAGGGAAAGTAAGTCGCAAAGACAACTTATCACAAACAGGAAGAAGCAGCCATCATTTTCCCCACATTATAAGAAGACAACAATTGGAACATGCTGTGACAACCGGACAGATTTGTGGAAAGAAAAATAGAGGAAGACAGCGTGAGAAGATTCTTGGCAGTCCTTTGTCAAGGCAAGGAAGGGAGTCAGCACACGAATTGATCCACACCTGCGGAGATCGCAATTTGTAGAAAGGCATGATCGTTCACGCCAGCCGGCATGGTAGTGGATGATGATGATGATGATGATAATGAGATGTAATCAGGATCATATGTTTAATATGAGAACCGTCTTTGAGATTTTAGAAGACTACAGCACAGAACGTCATACTTGTTTAGACGTCAGAATGTGTTCAGCAGTTGACATTGTTTTACAATATCAGGGACATGGTGCTTCTGTAACATTTTATCCACCCAATTACAACACTGTATTACGAACAACGATAAGCTGTCAGAGAAGCAGGTGAAACATCAAAATTGCTGGAGGAGCATAGGGAAGTAAGACAAGGCTACAATCTCTCCGCTTACCTGTTCAGCATCTATGCAGAATATGTAATGAGAAACGTCAAATGTGATGAACACCATGGTAATTTCGATCCTGTCATATTTGTGGAGGTTGGACCCAAGAACTTAGATAAGCAGATGAAATATTTTTCTCCTCAGGCAGTGACAAGCGATTAGAATAATGAACTCCGTCTGCTAAACAGCCCAGTGAAGACCAGTGCGTTTTCTGAAAATTACAAATAAAAATAAGGATACCCACATACAAAAAGCAACAAACAATTACAATGAACAACTCATGACATTAAAAATCAAGATATGTTTAGTTTTGTGGCTTCATAATTAAAGACAATTGCGATTATTGAAAATTCAAGGAGACTTGTCATAACAAAAGAGAAGTTAACAGCACGAAGATCAAAAAAGAACTTATCGCACGATTCCCGCAAACAAATAGAATAATAATTATGGCACGGTACCAGAAAATAAATACAATCAAACATTGTCGTCGTCTTCCTCTTCTTCCTTGTTCACCTTCAGACGTCAAGAAAGCAGCAGTTGACGTAAACTTGATACAATCCGCAAAGAGTATGTCCTCAAATGATGTAGGCGAAAGTACATTTCTATGTACATTATGGACGCTCCTGCAACAAATATTTAGTTGTCAGTTTAAAACTTCCACAGTTACATTAATCAGCATCTCCTGACGTCAGTTGACTCATTATCATCATCAAGTGTCATGCCGACTGGCGTAGGCGTTCATGACTCTCCACAGATCTCGGTCTTTGGTTGTCTGGATCACCTCTGCCGTTGATATTCCTCCATGCCACCGTCGCAATCCATCCAGCATCATTTTTCGTGGTCTGCATCCGCCTCTCTTCCCCTCGATTTTTCCAGTTGTCACGATGTTCTCCGGCGCCTCTCTTCTCATCATATGACCAAAACAAGCTGTTTGTCTCTTTCTTATATATATATATACTAGCAGACCCGGCCCGGCTTCGCCCAGTCCCTAGTGGGGAGCATCTCATTTAATTCATATAAGTAGTCATATAAGCTCCCGTTCCCGTTCCTGTCTGTCTGTCTGTCTGTCTGTCTGTCTGTCTGTCTGTCTGTCTGTCTGTCTGTCTGTCAAATAGACCCATCCCTCTGTCTCTCCCTCGTCTATCGCTCCCTCCCTCCCTGTCTGTCTGTCTGCCTACCCGTCCCTCCGTCTCTCCCTCCGTCTCTCCATCCCTCCCTCCCTCCCTGTCTGTCTGTCTGTCTGTTTGTCTATCTATCTATCTCTGTCTGTCTGTCTGTCTGTCTGTCTAATAGACCCATCCCTCTGTCTCTCCCTCCGTCTATCCCTCCCTCCCTCCCTGTCTGTCTGTCTGTCTGTCTGCCTACCCGTCCTTCCGTCTCTCCCTCCGTCTCTCCATCCATCCTCCCTCCCTGTCTGTCTGTCTGTCTGTCTGTGTCTGTCTGTCTGTCTGTCTGTCTGTCGGTGTCTGTCTGTCTGTTTGTCTATCTATCTATCTCTGTCTGTCTGTCTGTCTGTCTGTCTAATAGACCCATCCCTCTGTCTCTCCCTCCGTCTATCCCTCCCTCCCTCCCTGTCTGTCTGTCTGTCTGCCTACCCGTCCCTCCGTCTCTCCCTCCGTCTCTCCATCCCTCCCTCCCTCCCTCCTGTCTGTCTGTCTGTCTGTCTGTCTGTCTGTCTGTCTGTCTGTCTGTCTGTCTGTCTGTCTGTCTGTCTGTCTGTGTCTGTCTGTCTGTCTGTTTGTCTATCTATCTATCTTTGTCTGTCTGTCTGTCTGTCTAATAGACCCATCCCTCCGTCTATCCCTCCCTCCCTCCCTGTCTTTTTGTCTATCTATCTATCTATCTATCTATCTATCTATCTAACAATCTATCTATCTATCTATCTATCTATCTATCTATCTATCTGTCTGTCTGTCTGTCTGTCTGTCTGTCTGTCTGTCTGTCTGTCTGTCTGTCTGCCTGACCCGGCCCGGGTTCGCCCAGTCCCTGGTGTGGAGCATCTCATTTAATTCTGAGTAGGTAAGAATCCGCTCTGCCTTCAAAATGTTGACGTGAAGATTTTCTTCCTGCAGCTGCTTCTGTATTTGTTGATCAGTAAGCTCCATTTTTAGCCGCTTGACCACCCATCTGACTGTGTTTGAATCAGTGTTTCTGATTCTGGTGTCTTGGTCCTCCTTCCTCTCACAAGTTTTTGTGTTCGTCTGTGGGTAGTCGTCGCTCTTCTTATTGGTAGTTTCATTGACTGTAGGTTCAGATACTTTATTACAGCTTGCATGCAGACTCTCCAAAGGCAGGTTCGTCTTCTTGATAGTCTGGTCGGTTTTCTCACTATGCATCTTGAAAGCTGCTTGTTTCTTTGTGCTATTACGACGTGCCATTTTCCCCCCGCTGCTTGAAATGTGTAAGGCGTCTTGGCTTGATAGCGCTGAGAAGTGCTGTCAAGCGAATCGTGTCGATATGATGGCGGAAAACACTAAAGATGCGATGATATTGTTCAACATCTTTAGAGATAACTTCTTAAGTATAGAAAGATGAGTTACAATGTTATGCATTATGCATTATTTTTATGTAAACTTTTAAAATGTCTAAAAGATTGTATCATTATTTATTATAACTCATATGCCGGTACATAACTATAGACAAAGAGTTTATAAATCTTTGAAAACGATACAACAATATGACTATAAGTTATACAACAATGTTATTAAAAGTTATGCCCCTTGAAATAACTTTTTCTAGAGTTAAGTCCCTTAGCTATATATAAATTTTAATGAAAAATGAAAAATGAAATAATACTGAGTAAGCAGGCGATTTCACACTAAAAAAATATCACAGTTGGCAGCTCTGGAATGAAAGGTAGAAAATTTCATCTCAATCGGATGGGCCGTTAGCGAAAAAATAAAGGACATACATATTTACATACATATTTACATACATACACTTTGTTTTATAGATATAGATATGTGTGTGTGATGTGTGTGTGTGTGCTCGTGTGTGCGTGCGTGCGTGCGTGCGTGCGTGCGTGTGTGTGTGTGTGTGTGTGTGTTACACGTTGATATTTATATATATTTTTTTTTCGTGCCAAACGAAATAATGTAATTTAGTGCTTCTGTTTCAATAAAGTTCTTCTTCTTCTTCTTCTTCAGCGTTCCGAGCCATTGAGGTTCTTTGCTGCAAATACAATCCGTCTCCATTCGTCTCTCTGGTGGACCTTAGCTTTTCATATTTCCTGTTATTTCTACTATTACCTCAACTCAACTCAACTCATTCTACTTTTTTCGCTCCTCCACTTAGAATTTAGCGCAACTCCCCCCCGCCCAACCCCCACCCCAATCCCATTCACCAAGAGAGTGACCACCACAGGTTGAGAATCACTGTTGTAAAAGCACATAAATAGCCATTCCCAAAATGTCAACAGTAATGACAACTGGAAGCTAGAGAGCAATTCTGAAGAAAATACTAAAAATAATATCATGACCTTGAATAGTTAATTATGTAGGTGCGGTTCCGCAAGCGAGCTTGCTAGACAATGGGCGCATTTATCTGTGCAACTTTCACCTGTTACCAGCAATAGAAATATAGACTGTATTAAAGCGCACTGTCCGTGATGTTAGTTCAACATTCAACATGCATACACTCTCTTGCAGTCAGGCATTCTGCTGCCTTTTTGTTGACAATGTACCAGGGCTCGCCGCTCGCTACGGGAGGGAAAGACTGGCCATCTATTCCTCCGCGCACTCATATCTCAACCATGTGATGGTCCCAACATTTCACATAGCCACAGCAGGTGCTGTACGGGGATTTAGACAGGCAGGCAGACAGACAGACAGACAGTCAGACAGACAGACAGACAGACAGACAGACAGATAGACAGACAGACAGACAGACAGACAGGCAAATAGACGGCCGGACAGACAGACAGACAGACAGACAGACAGACAGACAGGCACGCAGGCAAGCAGACAGACATGTGATGGTCCTAACATTTCACACTACCACAGCAGCTGTCGCAGGGGGATTTAGACAGACAGAATGACAGACAGACAGACAGACAGACAGACAGACAGACAGACAGACAGACAGGCAGGCAGGCAGGCAGGCAGGCAGGCAGACAGAAACACAGGCAGGCAGACAGACAGACAAGCAGGCAGACAGGCAGGCTGACAGGCAGGCAAGACGAACAAACAGGCAGATAGGTAGACGGACAAACAGGCAGGCAGGCGTACAGGCTGGCAGGCAGGCAGGCAGACTGTCAGATCAGACAGTAGACGCACATACATGCATATTCTCTTTCCCGCCTTCTCCGTCTCTTTCTCTCTCTCTCTCTCTCTCTCTCTCTCTCTCTCTCTCTCTCACACACACACACACACACACACACACTCACACACACACACACACACACACACACACGCACACACACACTCTCTCTCTCTCTCTCTCTCGGAAGAAAAGTCTGTACACTCCGACATTTACAAGCTTTCCTAGGGCTGGAACGTCCTGACCGACGAATCATCAGACTCAACAGTTCAAACAGTCTGACTGAGGACTCCCTAACCAAACAAACAGCACCCAACCGCTACCACCAGCACAACATCTTGCCCTACCAACTGCACCAGTCTCTATACTCCAAGCTACCGCTCAGCTCTCAGAGAATTATACCAAACTATTTGCCCCATTGTATCTACGACGGCAACCGCTCTATAGTAATATGGTCGCTGACGGGTAATGTTGCTATAATGGGAAACCAGCAGAGACCCACATATGCAAATCGTGGTTCTAATCTTGCGGCTACAAACATATACGTGAAAGCTGTTTATTCAGGTGGGTATAATATCATAGCGGGTTGCGCGTACTTCTGTGAATTGCCTTGTTCACACGGAATAATAGCATTAATGATAATGTGAGCATAGACAGGGATAATTCTCCAAACAGCAGAACTCTACTTTGTGTCTTATTCTGTTAGAAATATCTTGTAATTGATTACCAGTCCTTTATGGCAGTACATAACGTTTGGATTGTCAATCTTCCTCGCCTCTTTTCTTACGCACAGACACACACACACACACACACACACACACACACACACACACACACATATATATATATATATATATATATATATATATATATATATATATATATATATATATATATATATATATATATATATATATATATATAATGGTAAGCGTGGGCGGTCATGATTCGCCATCTCACACGATTATCAGAGTCGTGGATCAGCTTTGTGTTCTTGTCTTGACTACACCGCATGATCAAGACATCCAGGTATTTTCTTCTCTTTCTTTCACCTGTTCTTTTCCCCTCAGTCTTGTCAGTTGTCACCAAGTTCTCCAGTTTATTTTTTCTCATAATGTGTCCAAAACATTGTGACTGTCTGCGTCTAATTACTCTAATCAGTTTACAGTTTTCATTTGTTTCTAGTAGGACGTGCTCATTGGTTTTTCTGCCTGTCCATGACATTCTTTGCATTTTCCTCAGAAACCACATTTCCACTGTCACTAGATTTTTTTTTTTCCAGCTTGTCTGCTCATCGTCCACGTTTCACATCCATACACGTTAATATGTAACTCTTTAACACCCTTTTTCGCTTGCAATTTAGTATATTACCTTTTTCTAATGTGGGAAAAATTCAATACAACCAAGACCGTGAATCAAAATAGCACAAGCCAGATCCTTAGAGCCAGGCCGCACTTTCCTGCTCACGTGTGATGATATCAACTACTTGCAGTCCAACAATTAACACCCAGCCGAAGCGTTAGTGTAGTTGATAGGGGGATAATCTGATAACGTCGTGAGCGCGATGTTGCGACGGTTCCACGCTTCCGCTCGTTGCCCGATAACAGAGGACAAGACTGGCCACATATCCCTCCATGTATTCAGCCCTACAAAACGAGCATTCAGGCCTACAAAACGTACATTCAGGGCTACAAAACGTCCATTAAGGCCTACAAAACGTTCATTAAGGCGTACAAAACGTACATTCAGGTCTACAAAACGTACATTCAGGCCTACAAAACGTACATTCAGGCCTACAAAACGTACATTCAGGCCTACAAAACGTACATTCAGGCCTGAAAAACGTCGATTAAGGCCTACTAAACGTACATTTAGGCCTCGAAAACGTGCATTCAGGCCTACAAAATGTCCATGAAGGCCTACAAAACGTCCAATAAGGCCTACAAAACGTACATTCAGGCCTACAAAATGTGTGTTCAGGTCTACACAACGTGTATTCAAGGCTACAAAACGTGCACTCAGGGCTACAAAACGTACATTCAGGGCTACAAAACGTTCATTAAGGACTACAAAACGTACATTCAGGCCTACAAAACGTTCATTAAGGCATGCAAAACGTTTATTAGGGCCTATAAAACGTACTACAAAACGTGTATTCAGGACTACAAAACGTGTATTCAATGTTACAAAATGTGTATTCAATGCTACAAAACGTGTATTCAATGCTACAAAACGTGTATTCAGGACTACAAAACGTGTATTCAATACTACAAAACGTGTATTCAGGACTACAAAACGTGTATTCAATGCTACAAAACGTGTATTCAATGCTACAAAACGTGTATTTAATGCTACAAAACGTGTATTCAATGCTACAAAACGTGTATTCAGGACTACAAAACGTGTATTCAATGCTACAAAACGTGTATTCAATGCTACAAAACGTGTATTCAATGCTACAAAACGTGTATTCAATGCTACAAAACGTGTATTCAATGCTACAAAACGTGTATTCAATGCTACAAAACGTGTATTCAATGCTACAAAACGTGTATTCAATGCTACAAAACGTGTATTCAATGCTACAAAACGTGTATTCAGGCCTACAAAACGTTCATTAATGCCTACAAAACGTGTATTCAGGCCTACAAAACGTTCATTAAGGCCTACAAAACGTGTATTCAGGGCTATAAAACGTGAAACGTGATGGCGTTACCACGTCACAGACCCAAATCAGGTTTTTATTTTGTTTTGTCTGTTTGTTTTAAATTCAAGTAGTCTTTCAAAACTCGCATCTACCGTGTAGTAATATACGAATGTGAATATGGAACAATTCGTAATCTCTACAGAAGATAGTGGGGCGTAAATGATGCAGAACATTTCCTTAGAATGTCGCAGACATAGAACAAGAGAAATGCTGAAATTCTACAGAGACCTCATTATCGAAGAGAACTCGATCATAAACAGCATAACGTCTCTGGGGTGGACACAGAACATCGCAGACATCTCGAGCATGAAATGTCACGAGGAGGGAGAACTACGTTGACATAGTCCAGATGGACGTAGAATACAGTATAACGGCTTTTACAATGTGGGTATGCAGATGTATAGGCACAGTTCGGGGGAAATTAAGTAAACATATGGTAAATATTAGTTGCATGTCCGTCTACAGGTCGTCGTATTAAACTCCAGCCTTGTTTTCTTTTGTGTATGTCTTATAGACAATGGGATGAAGAGAGAGAGAGAGAGAGAGAGAGAGAGAGAGAGAGAGAGAGAGAGAGAGAGAGAGAGAGAGCTAGTGTGACAGACAGACAGACATACAGACAGACAGACAGACAGACAGACAGAGCTGAAGCACGAAATAATTAACAATAAAACAACAGATAGAACAGTAATCAGCAAACATGATGACCAGTAACCTTTTTGAAGGCTGCAGCAAATCAGCCCTTCTCTGGGCTATCAGTGTCCGCCCTCTGTATGTTGCCGTCTGATGTTCCTGATTCCCATCTACAAGTTACTGGGCAAGACTGTGTTAGGAAGCACTCTTCAGTGTTCCCTCTGGTGACGGTATCTGGCTCCCTCTGCGGACTTGTCAAATCCAATTCAATTGTCGGGACGTGATACGTTTCACATTCGGCGGATGCTGGTTTAATATAACTGGTGAAATGGGCTCAGTGGGCAATGGAAACCAATGAAGTATATTGCATTAGGTGAGGAATAGTGCTTCTAGGCATCGGTTTGGGACTTTGCGTTCACTTTGCTTTCACGTGGTGGCTTTCACTGGCTTTGATGTCGTTGTGCTTATATATACTGTAAACAATTGTAGTATAGAAATAAACAAGAAACAATACAATTGTGTGGCTAAATAAGATATGAGCGCATATATCGTGTCACACTAAGATCGCATGGAATACAGAGGCGTCAATTATAAACACATCGCGAGTATTAAGTATTTGAACCCTTTGGCTGGGTTAAAGCTTTGATCATTCCATTGTTGAGTGGCCTGAGCGTTGTCTCTCTCTCTCTCTCTCTCTCTCTCTCTCTCTCTCTCTCTCTCTCTCTCTCTCTCTATCTCTCTCATCTCTCTCTGCCTCTCTCTCTGTCTCTCTCTGTCTCTCTCTCTCCCATCTCTCTCTCCTCTCTCTCTCTGTCTCTCTGTCTCTCTTTCGCTCCCATCTCTCTCTCTCTCTCTCTCTCTCTCGTGGAGTACAGAGGCTTCAATTATAAACACATCGTGAGTATTAAGTATTTCAACCTTTTGTCCTTGACGGGTATAGACAAGGGAGCCTCTGATTACTCGGACACCGCCAGTGTTCTGTCTACACATCTTGATTCACAAATATGTGTTTAGGTATCCCCATATTGATGAATATATGCCATCTAAGTGTGCTCATCTCTCTCGCCGAGGGGTTACACCACTTTCTCCGTAATCCCGTTTATCAAGCAGTCTCGTAGCGGGCGAGAACTGGGAGCGGTTCGTCCCCCGCTGGTGACTTGCGGGATAACTGAGCCGGCCGCTCAGAAAGCAATGACAAACTACTGGGCGTAATCTTGCCAAGAAATTAACAGACAGCTAAATATGCTGCTGTTGACAGCGATGTCCTGTAAAAGGATATGCGAATAAAAAAATGTAGTCATATTCTGCTCCGACACTTATTAATTAATGGTTCTTGTTTATTGGTAGTTATTTTCGCCACTTTTCTGATCAATACTGAAATAACTCTAGAGTTAAAATCGTCAAAGTTCCGTGCTAGATTTCATTTCTTTTGACTTACACACATTTTCAAGTGCTAAGAAAGCATACAAATCTATCACGCATTATGTAAAAAGATATGGAAATATGGTATATGGAATAAAGATTGGAAGAGAACTATCTTCATTCCAATATCAAAACAGGGCAACCTGAAATTATGCACCAACTATAGAACTGTTGCCCTGATCAGTCATGCAAGTAAAATTCTACTAAAAGTCATAATGGGAAGACTTCGTAAGAAAATGGAGGAAGAGATTAACGCGGTTCAAACGGGATTTAGATAAGGAAGAGGAACAAGAGATCACATACTCAACATGCGTTTAATAATAGAGAATTGCGGAGAATTTAAAGTAAACATATTCTCACGTTTTGTGGATTATTGAAAGGCATTTTACTGTTTAAAACATCAGAAATTTTGGGAAATCATGAGGAATAGGGGTTTTCCATCACATATAGTACAACTCATAAAAATGCTCTATCTAGACCAATCATCAGCGGTTAGAATAGATGGCAAGACATCAGATTAGTTTGACATCAAGCAAGGAGTCCGTCAGGGCATTGTGTTGCCCCCTATTTGTTTAACCTGCACTCCGAAAATATAATGAGAAATGTCAGAGATGATATAACCAGGAAGCAATATGATGCCCTAAATATCATTGGCACCTTTCTGTTTGGTACATTGTGCTTCAAAAAGGCTTAATAACTTCAACCCATTGCTGTGCCGAATGTGACTTATAAGGTACATTCGCGCTGTACATAATCGTCCAAAGTGGATGCATGTGAAAATATGGTCATTTCCATCATCATGCACCATTTTATGTCTCTCACGCTCTATGTGTGCTTTATATGCAATCATTTTCTCCTTTGTCTTTGTTCCGTTTCTGATAGTTGCCCTCCATACAATACGTTCAGCGGCAACTTGCTCCCAATGTGCATTAGCAATGCCTGTATCAATCATGTCCCACTTACACAAATCTTTGTATCGTAGTAGAGACCGACCCTGAGATCTCCTACCCGTCTGTACTTCACCAAAAAAGATGTCCTTTGGTATTCTGCCATCACCCATCCTCCTAACGTGTCCTATTCATCTAAGTCTACGAAGACTGAACATGGAATACCAGAAATGGTGACACAGTGAAAGAAATTGAAAGACGAATATCTATTGCTCTTCAAAGACTAAAACAACTGAATAAATTGTGGAGTTGGACAGACAGAATTACAAACATTATATTTTTAAGAGCATGCATCTTTCCCATTGCAATATATGCCGGTGAGACCTGGACACTTACTAAACAAGCTGAATAGCGCATAAATGCTTTTAAATATAAATGCTATAGACGGGTTCTAGAAATATATTGGATAAAGAAGGGGTGGTGAAAAGTGAAAATTAGTAACCTGGTGATGACCCGCAGACTACACAAGTCAACCCCACCTCCACGTGGTGTAGACTGGGAAACTATGACCGCGAGGTTATGGGCTAAAGGGTATATAGCTAGCCATAGGGGATGGACTCCCTATGGTCAGATTTTTGTCCTAAACCTGCGATTGGCCTAGCAAGCTGGCAGGGGATCTTCATACTGCTCGTAGAAAAACTAAGAAGTATAAACGGACTGACTCAAATGGATATAGACCCGGCAATGTTAATGGACTACGAGATAGATCAGCGATTTAATAAATAGGCACTATGAACGTCTGTGGTTCTAATAGTAAAGAAGAAGAATTTATAGAAACAATGAAAGACAGGAAAATTGGACTGATGGAAATTACGAACACCAGAATAAAGGGGGAAGGATGCAAGGAGATCCAGCACAGTTACACGTTTGTCTACTCTGGCGTGGAACAGCAAGAAAGGGAAAGACACAGTCTGGGAATAGTCATTGAACCACGGCTAGCAAGAGGAATACTAGAATTGAAATTCTAGAATACTAGAACTAGATATGTTCTTATTGTGGCAACGACTGCTTTGTGGTCTGTGCCACAAGTGGCACAGACATGCAGTGGCAACTTACGTATAAAACGTAAGTTGCCACTGCCCCTGCATCTAATATCTCTTTCTGTTATTTCTTGTTTATATAAAATCAATTTGGCTTTTATTATCTAGATCGTTCCATTTATACCAGGTGTATATTTGTGAATCTTTGTGTTTATAGAATGTATTTGTTATGTAGAGGTCGTGTTGGCTGCGAAAGGAAGGAAAAACCAGGAAAATACATGGCATGAGAATCAGTAAACTTAAGAAATCTCAGAGACGAGGCAGTGAGGGAAAATTATGAAAAAGAGCTAACTGAAATCTTTGTAAACTTACCTATTGAAAGAAAGACAGTGGAAGAAGAATGGGAGATGTTCAAATTAAGCATGTTAAGGAATAGAAAGAAAAAGCAGCGGCTGCAGCAGGATATAACAATAAATACTGCATAGATAGCATGTGATACCATGAAGAAACACAAACCACGGATAAAGAAAATAACAAGTTGGTGGAACGCAGAAGTAAAGAAAGCTGTAAAAGACAAAAAGAAAAAATATAAAAAATGGTCGAAGAGCAAAAAGGAATGCGATTACATAAAATATAGAATAGCTAGAAGACATGTGAATAGAATAGTAAAGAGAGAAAAACAAAAAGACTGGGAGGAGTATGGAGAAACTCTAAATAAAAACTACAAGGAGGCAACTAGAAACTTCTATAAAAAGATAAATACAATGAGAATCAGAGGAGAACCCTTTGACCCCAACTGAAATAATTTACAGCGAAAATGGAACACCAATAAGTGAACAAAAGCAAATCCTAATAAGATTTAAACAGTACTTCGAACAACTTTTCAACATCCCATCAGATACCACAGGGATTCAAGAAACCGACACAGATGCCACCGAAGACCTAGAGCCAGACATACTGAAAGAAGAAATTATAGAAGCCATCATATTAGCCCCATTGAACAAATCACCGGGACAGGATGAAATACCAAATGAACTAATTAAAGCAGCAAGAGAAGTAGGAACAGCATGGCTACAAAATCAGACTATTCAGCCATGTGTGGGTGGAACACCAGACACCACGAGACTGGGGAAACGCCATAATTGTCTCAGTTTGGTAAAACAGAGGCAGCAAAAGAGACTGCACACAATACAGAGGCATTTCACTGTTGAGTCATACTGGGAAAATATTTTGCAAAATTCTTGAGAAAAGATTACGAACTATTATATAGCCCCAGCTAAGCAAAACACAACTTGGATTTAGGAAAAACAAAGGATGCACAGATGCCATGTTTGCTCTTAGACAACTTATAGAAAAATCAATCGAATTCAATGAAACACTCTACTTAGTTTTTGTCGACCAAGAAAAGGCATTTGATAGAGTAGATAGAAAGAAGCTGTGGGAAATCTTTAAATAGTATGGAGTGAGTACACATCTAACAAACCTATGTAGAAGTTTATACAACAACAGTGAATGCATAGTGAGAGCAACTGGAGGACACTCAGAACCCTTCACCATAAGATCTGGAGTACGACAAGGTTGCGTCCTGTCCCCTCTCTTGTTAATAACATATATAGACAACATATGTAAAGAAACCAGCCAAACAGAGACCGCAAGAATACCGCATGACGAGAACACAGAAGAAGAACCATCTGCAAATCTAACCATTAGAGAACTTTTGTTTGCGGACGACCAAACACTAATAGCAAAATCATAAGCTGAATTACAAGACCACATGAATAGTCTAAACGAAATGTGCAGGGAATATAACATGAAAATTAGCACAATTAAAACAGAGGTATTGACTATTACCAAAGAAGAAAAAGCAACAACGATTCACCTAAACGAACATCCGCTGAAACAAGTAAAGAGTTTCAAGTATCTAGGAAGTATAATATCATCAAATGGCAAATCAGAAGACGAGATCGAAAATAGATGCAATAAGGCAAACCAAGTCATTGGACAAATGGCTCCAATACTAAAGAACAAACATGTATCAATAACTACTAAAAAAAAACACTTTACAACACAATCTTCTTACTAACTCTATGTTCCAATGCCAAACCTGGACAATGACAGAAAAAGAGAAAAGAAAAATCACAAGAACAGAAATTAGATTCCTGAGAAGAATACTCAATGTATCAAGAAGAGATAAGATCAGAAATGAAGAAATCAGGACTAAAGTGGGGGTTATAGCAGCACTAGATTTTATTAGAAGGCAGCAAGTTAAATGGTTTGGCCATGCAAGTAGGTTACCAACTAACAGTATACCACAACAAGCAATGATGTACAGACCAGAGGGAAGAGGCCGACCACATAAACGATGGACGCAGGAAATAACAGAGTTCATGGGAATATCGATATATGAAGCCCATGAGCGAGCACTCTCCCACTGTTTATACTTCACCTCGACACCGCAAGTACAAGAGGAACATGATGAGATGAGATGAGAAAGAAGAGAACAAATGCATCCATACTTCATGAGCTGAATATTGAAGAAGGTTTTCTAATAAAGACGATAAAAGAAAAACAAATGAAACAATTTGGTCACTAGAAACGTCTTGAAAGTTTGGAGAGAACAATAATAGAGTGATATATGCCTGGAAAGAGAGTAAGAGGATGGCCATAAAGAAGATGGGTTCAGGATGTTGCGGATGATCTCTAGTTGGATGTTAAAAAGTTAGTTGCATATCTTTTACATGGCGTTTGCTGTCAACACCAGCATTTTTTTCTGTTGTTGATGACTTGGCAAGTTTACGTTCAGTAAGTAGTTTGCCATTGCTTTCTGAACGACCGGCACCCATACCATTTCGAAAATACCAGCGCAACGCGGTCTTCTGCCAAATCGCGCGCAGCTGTGATTCGAACGCGGGTATGCAGGATCATAAACAGCGTTCGTAACCTCTTTGCCATGGAGACCGGAGATGGGTGTATCGGACGCCGGACATCTTGCTTTTGATCGAGAAGTTTTCCGGAAGGTTGTTATGGGAGCGATGTTCTGCAAAGGACCTGCTACTGAATTAATGAATCTACATCACTGTTCAAAGTAAACCAGAACAAGGTGCGAGAAGAGCAGCGGGTTATCTTTATTTACTGCGAATGTATTAGATTATTACAACCGGACAATCACAGGACTGGCTCCGGGTTATCAGCAGAACAACAACAGAAACAATATGCTTGCTTGCTTGTGTTCGTTGGCTTGAGCTCCAACGCGAAGTCCTGTATGTCGGATGAAGGCCAGAAACAATATCATTTTGCTTTTCCGAGGCCAGCCCATGTATGTATTACGTCTGAATATCTAAGAATTGATAGCTACGCTGTGTAAAGTGTTTCTTTGGCGATGTATCAATCTCAAGTGTATCTCTGGCGTGTCCTTAATAGATAGTAGATGTGAAGACGATCGTTTGGCAAGTGCAGGCACAGGTGTGGGAAGTGTAAGACCTGTGCATCTCTATGTATCAGATTGTTGCTATTTTAACTATCCCGGCATGTCGAGTTGAGGGCTCCAAATCAACGACACAGTTTGGAAGCACACCGCATTGCTTTGATTTCGCGGTATGAGGGGTCAGTCTGTTAGAAAGCAGCGACAACTGAACTTCAAATCAATGTCTCCTGTTAGTAAATGTAAACACTTTTCGAAAGCCCCGAACAATATGTCACACGATTTATTGCCTGGCATATTTCTGTGCATCTCGTTGGGTACATACTACAGAGTTATATATTATATGGATTAAATATATGAACTGTACTTTAGCTGAAACACTTAAAAGACACAGTCACTGAAAATATTCGAATGTGGAGCATTCTTTAGGTATCCCCATGGTAATCACAAATTTAAAATAAAATCTTTCTGTGTGCCCAAAACTGGTTGGAATCGCCTAATTGCTCATGAATCAGATGTATTTGAGCAGTCGATAATGTTCTTCGAACACAACTTACGACATGGCTTTTCTTTTTTAACTTTATGTTGGCTATAAAGCCAACATCTTTTGGCTTTACTGATCATGGTGTGTAAAGTATAACATTAGAATGGATTTCAGGTGTGTAAAGGATAAACGATATATCTCAGCTTAACATCAGAATAAGACAAGCATAGAAAATATCTAGGCACGAGGATGACATCAGACAGAGGACGTATCACTTAGATACAGTACAGACAAATTAAAAACTGCTTTTATAAAATGAACACCAATAGTAATACTGGCACCTTGCCGTCTTGACAGACAATAGTTTGTTACATTGTGCTTCAAAATAATGGCATAATAACTACAAGCAAAGGCGGTTGCGAATGTGACTGATAAGGTCAATGTGTGTGGCAGATGTGTGTATGTGAACACCGTCATTTCCACCATCACACACCAACCATCTGACGTATCACACGTTCAGTGTGCGACATATTGCAATAAGTGCCTGTCATTTGAGGTTATAAAAATAATTCTTGTTGGTACATTTTGTTAGAGCACAGCTCGCATTACCTACTCCACGTCACTAGAATTTTAATCTGCGAAGAATCCGCACACAACATCCTACTTTTCGCCTTGTCGAGAAGTGTATTGTATCTTATTATCCAGGAGATCATATGAGGGGTCACAATATTTAGAAACACTAAGTGTGAACAAAAACAAATCCTACGGATCTCTGCTAGAGCGGCGATGATGTTCCTTACTAATCACTGACAAAAGAACAAACAAGTTGATACGTGCAGTGTTATGGTCGACCTGGTAGTTTTCTAAATTACAACTGCGTGTCCTTTGCAAGACGTTGCAATCAACCCCAACCTCAAGACGATTTACTATGCAATTTTACACAATCATTAGTTTGTCATTGCTTTCTGAACGAGAAGTCAACGTTTCAAGACAATTCTGTAAGCCGCCGTATCACAATGGCTTGGGCGCTTGCCTGCCGTTCCGATGGTCGTGTGCTCGAATCCCGATCCAGCCGGATTATTTTACAACCAAGTTGGGTTCTGAGGTTGGTCCAGCCTAAACTGAGTAGCAGGAAATATCCTGGAAAGTCAAGTCAGCCCGTGTGAGATTGACCTCGTCACCCACGGAGTGCCGATTGGTCTATAGAAATACTGCGGTAGCATCAACTACACAACACGTTTCAAGGTATTAAAGGACCGTTTAATTGTTAGTTTTCAACACTATTCCGCTCCCCCTTCCCCAGTTATTATCCAAAACATTGACGTGTCAGAACATCTCCTGGCAGCCATTCTAGCCTAGGTCGACCCTGGTCAATTTTAACAACCTGTCTCTTCGCGGGTTCGAGTCCATGACCACCAACCCGGAACCCAAGCCAGCAAGCGGCTAAGTACCTCGGCTCGTCGCAGTCCAGATCCATTTTCGATTTAGATTTTGATTTTACCATTACCCCTACCCTGTTCAACTTCAAGAAGAAGTTATAGTTGGAGTTCATCACCGGCTTGGAATGATAGTCCTGGGTTTACCCCTCACAGACTTATTAATCCGAAAGTGATTGTTGTCCATGTGGGGTAATGCAATTTATCCATGACCAAAAGCTCGACCTTTAAAGGGGATTGGAACACGTAATTAACGGACCGGTAGGCAAGAGTGACTCTCTGTATCGCAGTAAAGATCACATGTAACGCCTGTACCATTACAACTATAGTAAGGGGTGCAAACATTGATCACTGACAGTCTAGTGTAATCTCTCTCTCTCTCTCTCTCTCTCTCTCTCTCTCTCTCTCTCTCTCTCTCTCTCTCTCTCTCTCTCAGTGTTTACACAAAATCAATGTTTTAACACATTATGAGGAGACATAAACTAGAGCACTTAGTGACAACTGGTAAACTTGATGGGAACAGGAAAGGGATGATAAGAGTTACATATCAAGGTGGCTTGGCCACATGGTATATTTCTGATAAGAACACAGACCTGTGAGAGTGTGTGAGTTTTTATGTGTATGTGAAATTATTATTATACCGTGGGAGTCTCCGTGGCGACGTGGTCAAGCCACCTGACTCGGGCTCTGAGGGTCGTCGCTGGAGCTACGGAGTTCGTGCTTTGTGCGACGCTTTCCGCGCTGCGGAAAAAGACAGCCATATGGGATAAAACCCGGTGCAGTGAAGTCGATCCTGTCGACTTTTAAGCGACTTTATTAATATGCCGTGCTGGACCCACTGTTCCAAACGAGTCTGGAACAAAGACAACAATAAAAAAGTGTATATACCCCAGGTCCTTGGGTTGGAGTCTGTGGACAATGGCATGCCTTAAACTCACGGAGGAAACATCCTAAATTCAGGCCTAACGTCAGCCAATCCTGATGTGTTGTGTTAAATCATGACCTAATAACATTCTAATTTGCCTGTTCGCAGATATGAAGTCCCAGTGCCAGTCATAAAGACCCCGCTCGTGGGGATAGAGAGTAGAAGAAGACAAGCTGACGCCCTGTCCAGCCCGCCACTGTATGTGCGGTATCTAGTGCTAGCCCAAGTTCTACAGACAATCAGCACTCGATAGTGATGTGGTCAATAACACGCCGGTCGCCTTTATTTTCTATGACCTTTCCTGGCAACCATTGTAGGCCGAAGTGTTTATTCCCAAACGGTTCTGGTCACGTGACGTCTATATCTTCTTTATTAGAGAGCAGTACAAACTGGCATATCATTGGGGAGGCCAGTATAATGTATTAAGTATATATACACACAAATAATATAAGATAAAGAAGACAAGCAAGTGCTATTGTGTATGATTACGGTTAGGGATGGGGTTAGGGTTAGGGATGGGGTTAGGGTTAGGGTTAGGGTTTGCGTTAGGGTCTGGGTTATGGTTAGGGAATACATGTTAGGAATACATGTTCCAGGGCCCCGTTTGGGAATAAAATCTCCCTTGTAGGCTGGGTCGACCTCGGAGCCCTGGTCAAGGGCGTCGCACGGTATCCCTTCTATGCCAGGCTGGCACCCAAACGAGGTTACCGTACCTCGACATGTGCCGAATTGTTTGATTCTGCACTTGATTTTCTTGGGATTTCCCCAGCATAGCTTGTGGAAACAGTTTACTTCGAATTTCCCGAGCTTAGCTTGTCGAATCAGTGTATTTCTATGACATAACCCACGCTGTGTGGGTTGCTTTACTCCTCTTTTTTTTTTCTTTCCATATCCTTTATAGAACATCGCAGTCAACACCAACATTACTGCCATTATGATCCGTTGGCAAGTTTGCGTTCAGTAGTTTGCCATTGCACAACGCGAAACCAACGCAACGCGGTCTGCTGCCAAATCTCGTGCAGCTGTTTCCTCTTCTACTTCTTCTTTAACTCCATGCCGTCCTGGCGCTGGTGACATGTCTATCCACAGCCCGCTGTCTAGTGTGCCGCCGATCATTTCTGATATAGATGTTCCTCCATACAATGATGTCAGACATCACTTCTCTCTTGGTCGTCCTCTGCCTCTCTTCCACTCCAACTTTCGCGTTGTGACAACAACTCCATCTTTCCCCTTCTCATGACAAGCCCAAATAACATAGACTCTTTTCTTCTGATGCGATTAACTAGTTCCTTAGAGAGTTAACTTCTTTCAATATATCTTAATAGTCTTTCTATCCGTCAACGGTGTTCTCATAATTCTGCTCTAAAACCACATTTCCGGAGCTTCCACATAATTCCTCAGTGACCTGCTTTATCGAGCAATAATGATATTATGGGTAAACACGCGCCGTGTGTCCTCAAAACGGAGCAGCAATTTAATGGCATTAATCGTGTTCTGTAGGTAACAAGCTGCCATATGCTCGTGAAACCTGCGTACATACAAACTTGTAATGACAAATACACGCATGTATCAACGCATGGTGTTTTGATTTTTGTTGTTTGGTGGGCTTCTTGGTTAAGTTGCTTTGGTGGTTGGTTGGTTATTTGGTTTGGTTGGTTGCTCGATTAGCTACTGATCCTACCCATATGTATGTATATGTGTGTGTGTTTGTGTGTGTATGTGTGTGTGTATGTGTGTGTCTATGTGTGTGTGTGTGTGTGTGTGTGTGTGTGTGTGTGTTCAATTACGTATATATATACGATTAGCAGGCTAAGTTGCATTAGGATACCCGTTTCTCAGTCAGGGTACCCGGCATGTATGCCCAGTGGGATTAAACTCCTTCCTTCTACAGTTCTACTGTTCTAGTCTGAACAGGCTCCTATTAATACACTTTTGCAGTTTATAATAAAATAAATATTGATATTGACTTTACATTAACACATTACATACATGTTGTCATCCTATAGAAGTGCGAACAAAATTACGTATATCTTTCTAAATAAAATTGTTAGTAAATTGAATTAGCACAGCAACAAGATCAGATCCAAACACACAAAATAGGGCAAGAAATACCTTACACGAAGCCAGCTCCACAGATCACAATTTCCTTCCTAATAGACATGCTCATTCGATTCAACACTATAGGGGTGATAAACCAGGTTATATTTTTGGGGAACTCCCCAAAGACACGGAGGGAATTACTCCGCCACATGGTCTTAATCCTGACATTTTACATAATATGAACCAGAGATGCAAGGCCGTAGACATTCCTTTTTTTCCAGGAGAACTCGGAAGACGTGATATTCTAAGGAATTAAGGAAAGTGAGACGATAAAGTAGTAACGCGTGTGTGAGCGAATACGAAGAAAGGCATAAGGTATTATTCTGGATCCTAGGTAGAAGGAAGATAAGGTGTACTCAAATGTTTTCCTCATGTGTGAATAGATGTACTTACTCGTGGCGATAGAGAGAATCATCATCATGTTGTCAGTGATTCTTCGTTAGCCATTTAGGGATGGCAGATGGATGGATGGGAGAGAGGGTATATAAATAAACAAATGGCTGAAGAGAAAGGGGTAATGAACATTAATGGTAGGTTTCCTTGCACGTTTCCTCGCATTTAGATTGATCGCTCGCTTCAACGTTTTCTCGTCATCATTTTCTTAAACATCTGATCGCGGCTAATGCTTTCACTCGAGTGTCTTCAAGATACATTTTCTGTGTGAATCTTCATATTTCTCGTTGTCTTAGATGTGCTGTCGATCATAATCATACAACATGCTCCACAATTTAGTTGTGTTGCAGATCTACAATCATCATCGTGATGGATCAACTCTGCTGATGATATGCTTCCATGCCAGCTTCTCAGTCCATCCATCATCATTTCTCTCGGCCAGACTTTGCCTCTTTTCCCACAGATCTTTCGAGGCGTGACGATGTGTTCCAATTTCTCCCTACTCATCACATGATTATAGAATGGTTTTTGTCTCTTTCTTATACTTGTATGTGTGATCTACTTTCATTAGCTTGTTCCAGACAATTGTTGTTAGTTGCTCACGTAGTCGGCGGTACACGCAACATGCGTCCCAGGAACCACATCCCCGTTCCTTACAAGTTCTTTTTAATGTGTTCATTCACTTTCCGTGATTCTGGTGTCCTGTTACTCTTTTAAAAACTGCACTGAGTTGCATTAAGCATCCATGTTTGTAACTGTTATCATAATGTCGGCCAAAATATAGTTCTTATGAAATATCATTAGTTGTTATATGTATGTCTTTGCGTCAGAAGTGGCTCTAGTTGTCATAGTTCCTGATTTGTCTTTACACAACGTTTGTTGCCAATTTCTAAGGTGGTGGAGTAAACATCACCGACAAAACGATTCGCGAAAATAATATATTGTAATTATACACAAGCAATGCCATTTGTGTTTTCTTCAACAACAATACTATTCATACATTACTTGCCTCGGGTTCTGTACTCAACCAGTGCTGTGATACAGGTGATAGTGAGACGCGCAGTTTCACAAATACGCAACAAATGAAGAAGGAAATACAAGAATGTAATATACTAGAAATGGGAGTATTCTTAAACAAGTGAGTCGGTACAGTTATCTCGGAACAGTCATAACATCTGATAGGAGATGCCTTGAAGAGGTTGGAACAAGAATCGCCATGGCAAAGGTAGCCTTTTCCAAGATGGAAAACACACTGACCAATAAAAATGCGTCATTTGCAACGAGAAAAAGAGTGTTGAAGTTCTACATAGAGCCTCTACTTCTGTATGGATGTGAAGCGTGGACAATGAGCAGACACGCTGAAAAACATCTGATGGCTGTGGAAATGTAGTTTCTGAGGAAAATGCAAAGACAGAAAATCCAGTGACCAAGCCCTACAAGAAATAAATGAAAACCGTAAACTGGTTAGAGAAATTAGACGCATTCAAAATTTTTTGGACGCGTTTTGAGAAGAAATAAATTGGAGAACTTGGCTATAACTGGCAAGATTGAGGGGAAAAGAAGGAGGGCCAGAAAGAGACGTAATACCTGGATGGATTGGCCACGTGGTATGGTCGAGACAAGGACACAGAGCTGATCCACGAATCTGGTGATTGTGCGAGATGGCGAAAGATGACCGCCCACACTTATCGGCATGGCACATGATGATGATAAACATAGAGTCAATGGTTGGATATCAGCTGCTGGCGATTTGTAAGCCGACCGCTTTGCGTTGATTTGAATTGTATTAAGCGTCGGCCATTCAGAAAGCAATGACTAATTACTGAACTAACATTGATAAATAAAATACAAACACCTAATAAATGTTGGTGTTGATTGCAACGTCCTGTAAAGAACTAACTGTCTATTCCTGATTGATCTGAAACCCTTCGGAAATTGACTCCGCGTGTTTGCGCTCGCTTTAAATTTATAAATTGATATAACATACGCATCGTGTGTGCGCCCCCGCTTTATGACTGAGTCAGCTCCCGATATATGAAGCCAATCCGCCCACTTTTAGGTACAAAAAATTAGGTGGATTATGCCTCGCCTCGGCAATAAATCATCTGGTTTTATGTTATACACGTACTTTAGTGCTGCGTTTCGTTCCCTCACAGATTTATATTGTTCATGTCGTGTTTGTACTTTTCAGACTCTCTTATCATCTTCATCAAGTGCCCTGCCAGCTGGCGTAGGTGTTCATGTCTCTCCACAGATCTCGGTCTTTGGTGTTCTTAATAAACTCTGCTGATGATATTCCTACATGCCACCGTCTCTATTCATCCAACATCACTTCTCTTGGTCTACCTCTTCCTCTCTTCCCCTCGATCTTTCCAGTTGTCATGATGTTCTGCAATGCCTCTCTTCTCATCGTATGACCAAAGAAAGCTGCTTGTCGCTTTCTTATTATTGAATATACTGTTCTAGTTTCCTTAGCCTCTTTCAGGCAGTCTTTATTAGTTATTTTGATAGTCCACGGAATTCGCAACATTTGTCTCAGTAACCACATCTCTGTTGCTTCCAAGCTGTTCTTATGTATATCCGTCTGATAGTCTGTCCATCTGTCTGTCGGTGTCCGTCCGACCGACCGAATATACGCCCGTCTATCCTCCCGTCCGCTCGTTCTTCCGTTCATCTGTCTGTCTGTCCGTCTGAACGATAGTTGACTGTCTGAAAACTCATCAATATTCCTATCAACTATCTCTGAGTGGATCGATTGGTGTATTTATGTGTACATACTATAGTTAATTTATTCTATCTGTCTGTCTATCTGTCTGTCTGTCTGTCGGTCGGTCGGTCGCTCGGTCGGTCGGTCGGTCGGTCGGTCGGTCGGTCGTTCGGTCGGTCGGTCGGTCGGTCGGTCGGTCTGTCTGTCGGTCGGTCTGTCTGTCTGTCTGTCTGTCTGTCTGTCTGTCTGTCTGATATGTGTCTACCTGTCTACATGTCTGTGCATCAGCTATCGGTGTTTATCACTTCATAAAATATAGTTATATTATTTATCTGTTTCTATATATCTTCTTGACTGTGTATTTTGTTTTATTTCTGTGTATCTATTCATCTATCCACCTGTCAGTGTGCCTCTGTATTTGTGTGCGTATCTCGTCTTCTCTCAAGTGATCTCCCAGCGATACCTCACGTCAGAACTTCTAAAGTGACAGTTGCTGATCCTCCCAAACGTCTCAGATAACCACTGCACCCTCAATATTAATTAAAGGAGGATAGTAAGTACGTTTGCTGGGGCAATAGCCTCCTCAACACAACAGTGCATACATTGCTGCTGGAGGAACGGATATAGGGTTCAGGTAATATGATTGTAGGTAATGTCATGGGAATTTGAGTTATCATATTTGTGCATGGTTATCTACGATCTACGGTTATCTCGTA
Source organism: Cepaea hortensis (assembly GCA_963921405.1). NCBI lineage: Eukaryota > Metazoa > Mollusca > Gastropoda > Stylommatophora > Helicidae > Cepaea > Cepaea hortensis. The sequence continues at coordinate 45,362,581 of OY992897.1, forward strand.
CATCGATAATATACATCATGATGTTAACATAACGTCGCTGTTGATCTACCTCGCTAATAGATCATAATGGTAACATCACGTCACTGTTAATCTACCTCGGTAATATATCATAATGGTAACATAACGTCGCTGTTGATCTACCTTGCTAATAGATCATAATGGTAACATCACGTCACTATTAATCTACATGGCTAATAAATCATAAGCCGGTCTCCCTGGCCCTAGGAGTTAGCGTCTTTCTCCGTAATCCCGTTTATCCACATGAGCAAATGCAACTGAGCGAGAATCGGTCGCGGTTCTCGCAGAGCCCGTTACTTAAGGGATATGTGAGCCGGCCGCTCAGAAATCAATGGCACACTACTGAGCGCAATCTTGCCAAGAAATCAACATCAGCGGTAAAATGCTGGTGTTGACAGCGATGTACTGTGATGGGATTATGCGGGGGGGGGGGGGGGGGGGGAATCATAACGGTAATATAACGCCACCGTTGTTCTACATCGTTAATAGATCATTACTATATTATAACGTGGTTGGCCACCTTCCAAAGTTGCCGCCTTTTCTTTCCATAAGATTGCAAGAAAATATGGAGCAATGGACTCTGGCAAAACAGCCTTACTATCTACCCTTGCCTGATGACATTGCTCTCCTGTCCCACAAATCAGAAGCCAGATCAATTAAACAGAGAGGTCGCAACAATGAGATCTAAACATTCACTGGGGACGACAAAGATAACGAGGTTTAATCAAGCAAATCGTAACGGATTTCCCTTGGTGAAATGTTGCGCCATGTCAATCATTCACATATTTAGGAAGCAAAGTAGGGAACGATCGAGGAACAGAAAAACCAAAAAAAAAAAAAATAATAATAATAATAATAACAATAATAATGATTATCCAAACGGGGAGAGCAGCTTTTATAGCAAAGTTGTGGAATTGAAGTAGAACTGAATCTCGGATCTCATGTAGAATTGAAATGGTGCATGTTATTTGCGGGACGTTGCTGTCAACTCCAGGCTGATCTTCTAGACACTTTTACTTTCAGTAATGTGCCATTTATTTTTGAACAAGAACTTAACATTGAAGTCCAACTTAATGCTCGTGTAGAGGTTGAACCGCGGACTCTGCCATCAGCGCACCAGATGTTTCAGAGCGAGCGCTCTGATCTTGTCGACCATGTGGACGTCTACACATAGAATCTGTAAGTCAAAGGTCAAATCAGTACTGCTGTATGTCAAAGGTGTTGTCAATGATGCGCTCTGATAGCTAGGATAATGCGGTGTTAGCAGGGTGATACATGCGACAGAGTTCACCTAGGAGACCATTAGCCTTTGCCAAGAAACAGCAGGCGCTTCTACTACCTCTCAACACCGAACCATCTGTGTGCGAATCACATCACCCGGGCGAGCATTAACCTGAATTAGTTGCTGGATGTCCACTTCCGTGGCCCCTGCTGGCCACTCCCTGCTTAATGTGATTATAACTCTGCACAAGTCTGACTGCTCCGCTGGCACTCTGACCCACGCCTCTCCTCGCCTAATGTTCTTCAAGGGGCACACCTGTCTGATCGTATCCTCCGCCTGAGCCATCCATGATTTCCCTCTTATCAGTCTCTGACCCTTAACTACGTCCAGCGCCTCATGCAACGGGTGATCTGTGTCAGCAGCTACTCTGAGGTATGCCTTCACCTGCATCACCTTGAGCCTACCAGCAACAGTCGGCAAACCAAGGATGTACCACATACACACTACTGGGGTGTCTCTGGTGCATCCCAGAATGACTCGCATAGCCTCGTTCTGTATGCGCTCCAATCTCACCAGATGACTCTTGGATACAGTGAGCAGTCCTAGTCCATAATCAATCGCTGAGAGGATCAAGTGCTGGCATAGTCTGAAAAGCATTCTCTGCTCTATGTCCATTGCAGCCATAGTTTTAAGTGCATTGAGTCCCTTTTGAGATCTTGTCACAACCGTCTTCACATGATCCTTGAAGGACAGGCTCCGGTCAAATGTGATTCCCAGATCTTTCATCTGGCACAATAAAAACAGACAGACAGACAGACAGACAGACAGACAGACAGACAGACAGACAGACAGACAGACAGACAGACAGACAGACAGACAGACAGACAGACAGACAGACAGACAGACAGACAGACAGACAGACAGACAGACAGACAGACAGACAGACAGACAGACAGACAGACAGACAGACAGACAGACAGACAGACAGACAGACAGACAGACAGACAGACAGACAGACAGACAGACAGACAGACAGACAGACAGACAGACAGACAGACAGACAGACAGACAGACAGACAGACAGACAGACAGACAGACAGACAGACAGACAGACAGACAGACAGACAGACAGACAGACAGACAGACAGACAGACAGACAGACAGACAGACAGACAGACAGACAGACAGACAGACAGACAGACAGACAGACAGACAGACAGACAGACAGACAGACAGACAGACAGACAGACAGACAGACAGACAGACAGACAGACAGACAGACAGACAGACAGACAGACAGACAGACAGACAGACAGACAGACAGACAGACAGACAGACAGACAGACAGACAGACAGACAGACAGACAGACAGACAGACAGACAGACAGACAGACAGACAGACAGACAGACAGACAGACAGACAGACAGACAGACAGACAGACAGACAGACAGACAGACAGACAGACAGACAGACAGACAGACAGACAGACAGACAGACAGACAGACAGACAGACAGACAGACAGACAGACAGACAGACAGACAGACAGACAGACAGACAGACAGACAGACAGACAGACAGACAGACAGACAGACAGACAGACAGACAGACAGACAGACAGACAGACAGACAGACAGACAGACAGACAGACAGACAGACAGACAGACAGACAGACAGACAGACAGACAGACAGACAGACAGACAGACAGACAGACAGACAGACAGACAGACAGACAGACAGACAGACAGACAGACAGACAGACAGACAGACAGACAGACAGACAGACAGACAGAGAAAGCAGGATATAAATAAAGAAAAAATTACAGAAAAGAAAGAAATACATATTGACAGACTTTTTTTTTTGCATATCATTTACAGGACATCGATGTCAACACCAGCATCTTTCAGCTGATTGTTGATTTCTTGGCAAGATTACGCTCAGTAGTTTGCCATTGTTTCTGAGCGGCCGGCTCACATACCCCGTAAGTTACCGATGCGATTCAAACCACTGCTTATTCTCACCGTCATCACGTTACCGACAAGAGTATACGAGATTACGGAGAAAAGTCATAACAATTGACAGACATACAAGACGTAAATTAAACAGACAGAAGAACGTCCATACCTCCTTAACAATACCACCCTGTGGCTAACATAAACAGTTGCATATCCTTTACAGGATGTCGCAACACATTTTTTGCTGTTGTGATCTCTTCGCAAGTTAACGTAAGTTACCTTCCAGTAGTTTGCCATTGCTCTCTGAACGACCGGCACCCATACAATTTCGTAAAAACCAACACAAGGCGGTCTGCTGCTAATCGTCCACAGCTGTGTTTCGAACGCGGATATGCGGGATTACGAACTGCGTCCATAACCCGTTCGTAGAGAGTATAAATTTCCATCAACATCACCTCCAACTGGCGACCTATTAATTCCCTTTTCTGCTAGAATGTTGCGGATATCGACATAACCCAATGAGACAGAATCCATTTGTTGCCATATAACATCTGATCATTTCAATCTTCTTCTTGTTATCTCTCCTGTATTTCAACATGATGCGGACATTTCTTCCTTCTTCTCGTTTCAATGTCATACTAAAAGTGCAGATGCTAATATAGTTATATGATGTCATTAGGCACTTGGTGTGAATGTGTATGAAGTTGTCAGACTTATAACAGTTCCTGGTATACATATCAGACAAAATAAAGCATGATAAAGTGTCGTGGAGACGGCGTGTATCTGCATATATATATATATATATATATATATATATATATATATATATATATATATATATATATATATATATATATATATATATATATATATATATATATATATATAGATGTTATTTTAAGACGTATCTTTGGACCCATTAGGGATACACAAAGTGGAGAGTGGAAAAGAATAAGTAACAAAGACATTTATGATCTGTTTAAGTCCCCGCTAATCACTGGTATCATGAAGGCTAATAGACTACAATGGCTGGGGCATATAGAAAGAATGGAAGATAATAGGGAAACAAAACTTACTTACACTCAGGAAATAAATGACCGTAGACCCCGAGGTAGACCAAGAAGACGGTGGAGAGATAATACATATACAGACTTACAAGCACTTGGAATCAACGACTGGCAAGAGAGGGTCCACCAGAGAGACGATTGGAGACGGATTGTATCTGCAGCAACGAACCTCAATGGCTCGGAATGCTGAAGAAGAAAGAAAGATATATATATATATATATATATATATATATATATATATATATATATATATATATATATATATATATATATATATATATATATATATATATATATAAGTATAAAGGTTTTAAAAGAGCGTTTAGGGACAAGAGAGTCCACTTAACTGAATTGCAACGGGTTTTCTAAAGTATAACTGTGTCTCTTTCCGCAGGGTGCCCTGTCAGAACCCTTGCACCGAGCACAAACGCCTTATCTCAAGAGTTTATCCCCAGTAGTATCCGATAAAACTCAACTCCTGAACCAAATGACCGAGTCCGGAATCGAACCCACAACTTTAGGAGCAGCAGGCAGGCGGCTTAACACCTGACCACGGAGTTATATATGGGAATGGCAGCAACGTAGTGACTAGACCTCTGCCAGTCTGTCAAGTAGGTTCGAATACGCAACGATGTGGATATCTAAAATTTACCTGCCTATAATGCCTCGGAAAGTGAAGGCGGGAGGCTTGGTAATGACACCTCCCACCCCCCCCCCTCCCCCCTGTCCCAGAAATGTCAACTGGTCTAAAAAACATCTGGGTGCAGCACAATATGTCTATTATGTGTGTGCATATGGGTGTGTGTGTGTGTCTGTGTGGTATGAGTATGCACATATTAACTGTGTATTCATGCATGGTATATTATACTCATAATATGATTTAGGAACATTACAAAAGCAGACACATGGAAACGAGGCAACATGATAAAGATACGGAGACAAGGCTATCTATGAGAAGATAAAGACGAGAAATAAATTCGCCGTCCCTGATCGAATCTGTAATAGCAGATAAAACGGCAGAGATGTTCCCTGGTGACTTTATGGAAACCGTACGTTTCCTCATTAGGACCAAACAAAACATTTCTTAAACCTATAGAAAACAAAAGCAATGATAATGCAAGATAGAAATATTAAAGTTGAACCCTATAATAGATATATTAAAAAGTGACAGCATTTATCTGGATTACTGAGGATCACTAGAGAATTAGAGAAGGAAAAACAAAATTACTGATCGGGAGAACCGAATATTTGGCAGTGTAAAAATGTGGAATAAAAACAGACGCAAGGCTGTCAGCATAGAGGAGGAAGGGCTGGGGTAATGGGTCCGATCGCATGCGCAAGAGAATCTGAATGTTTCCAGAGCTGCTTGTTCTTCTTATCATTTGCATGTGATTGTGTGTGTCTGTGTGTGTGCTCACCACTGTGAGTATGTATGTGTGTGTGTGTGTGTATGCGTGCGTGTGTGTGCGCGCGAGTGAGTATATATATATATATATATATATATATATATATATATATATATATATATATATATATATATATATATATATATATATATATTCACACACAAGCAGACAGACAAAGACTGAGTATGGAACGACAAAGAAAGTTCTAGACAATAAATAATTAGTTCTGGCTGCTAGTGGATAAAAAATGCAACAGTGCACTAAATAGGTATCAGGTACTAAACAGATAATAGATACTAAATAGATAGCATATACTCGTAAACATGCATAGTGCAGAATGTGCCTTAGATATTAACATCCAAAAAAAAAAACACTATGATAATTAGCAGTGGAAAGGAAAGGTCATCAATGAAAATCACAGTAAACCGGGAGATACTAGACCAAGTAAGAAGTTTCTCCTATATTGGACATATAATAACAGATGATGGCAGAAGTGAAATAGAAATCAAAAAGAGAATAGTAATGGCCAAAAATCCTTTCAACAGCATGAAATCAATATTAACATCTAGAGAGATTAACAGCGCATTAAAAATTAGAATTGTCAAATGCTACTTTATTCAACGCTACTGTATGGCGCGGAAGCCTGGTCATTGAGCAAGCAAATAGAAAGTCGCATAGAGGCCCTGAAAATGTGGATACACAGACGAATATGTCCTGTTTCATGGAAACAAAAACAATCAAATGTAGAGGTTCTAGAAAAACAAGGAATAAAGAGAGAGTTGGTGAAAGAAATAAAGAGGAGGCAAGTGAAATGTTTCGGCCACTTTAAAAAACACGATACTCTTATAAAAACCATACTGGAAGGCAAGGTTGAGGGCAAGCGAGCAAGTGGTAGACAACGAAACACGTGGGAAGATAACATCTAGAGATGGACGAACATCAGTCTGACAGAATTTACAGTCAGGGCGAGAGATAGTGTTGGAGATCCACTACAGCCAACCTTCATTGTGGAGACGGCACCTGATTGATTGATTGACTCGTACTTACAAGACTCTAAATACACAAGAAATACTCCAAGACAATTGATACTAAATAAATAACGCACATGTATACTAAATAGATAGCACATGCTAAATAAATAAAAGATACGAAAGAAGTAACAGAAAATAAAAAGACAACAGATACTAAATAAACAACACAAACTAAATAGACAATATTTGCAAAACAGGTAACGATAAAACAACAGGAACTAAACAGATAACAAATTTCTTTTTTCATATCCTATACTAACACGTTAAAACCCCAGCGCGACACGGTCTGCTGTCAAATCGGTCACCGCCACGTTTCGAATGCGTAGTAAGCGGCTCACGAACCGCGTTCGCAAGCCTTTAGGCCACGGCAGATAACAATTACTAAGTAAAAACCAGATACTAAATAGACTTTACCATCATCATCATCATCCTCATGTGCTATGCCCTTAAGCGTGGGCGGTCATGTTTCGCTGTCTCACACGATCTCCAGAGTCGTGGATCAGCACTGCTTTCTTGTCTCGACCATACCACGTTGCCAGGCCATCCAGGTATTTACTTCTCTGTCTTCCCCTTATTCTTGTCCGTTAAACCTGTCTTACATTCAGCCCTTCCAATCACCCATCTTTCGTTCATCAATTAACTATTTTTCATGTTACATTCACATAGGAAAACTAGATTGCTAAATGGATGTTGTGTGTATAAACAATGAAGAGATAGATGGCCAGCCTTTTCCCCTGTTAGCGGACGACGAACTCAAGATTCGAACACTCGCCTGACCGCGCTCACGATATTATCAGCGCATTCCCCTGTTCACTCCATTAACGCAAGAGCCTTCTTTTATACGCCGATGCTAACATGAGACTAGGCACACTTGTCCACATCTCCCGACATGCTGGCTACGTCGTGCTAGCCCAGTATTTGTAACCCAATGGACACTCGATGGGTAGGTCAGTGTACGACCTCTAGCATGAGTGTGGAGGTGGACGTATTCGCAGCGACATTCCGTTGGTTAGAGGAGACCACTGCAACACACATGGTCTTCATCATGGACTCAAGGAGTATGATCAGTAAGATGGAGAAAGGAATGTTTCGTGTGGAATGCTATCCTCGCTTCAGATGTCACAGATTGTGAGAATTGTATGGCATTTTTGCCCTGGCCACGCGGGAGTGCGGGCGAATCAACAGGCTGACAGGCTGGCAGGGAATGCACCTCTTGGTGGTAGATTACCTATGGATAAGGGATAGGTGATCGAGCGCCTGTGGGACCAGGTAGAGAAGGTGGGGGAATAAATTGAGAACATGTATGTGGAAAGAATGAGATTGCGGGGGTAGGGGATTCTGGAAGAATCTTAAAACTGAGAGAGAAGTCCAGAAGAACTTTCAATCAGATAGCGGTGGGAACGATTAGTAGTATGAATGTTCGCAGCATGCTAAACGAGGGGACGGAGTGCATATGGGAATGTCCTGAGTGCAGTGATGTCATTTCTTAGCTCAACTCAACTCAACTCAACCCAAGTCAGTACAGTAAAGGGCCTACTTTACACGCCTTGATTCACCCTGGGTATATGGTGTTACACCCATACTTGTACTTGTATGCCCTAGTGGTCATGTGGTCACTATACACCCATACTTGTTCTTGTATACCCTAGTGGTCATGTGGTCACTACACACACACACACACACTTGTACTTATATACCCTAGTGGTTATGTGGTCATTATACACCCATACTTGTACTTATATACCCTGGTAGTCATGTGGTCACTATGAGCCCTACCATCTTTACTCAGCAACACATTTCGTCGTATCTCTTGTTTTATTTTTAAGCTGTCGATATATAAGGCATGTTGGCCTGTCATGCCTTTTAGAGGTCTACGCCGCTTTATCATCCTACAATTTGTCTGACAAGGATACGAGGAGCTGTTACAAGTCTGAACACCTCATATAAAAACACGCCAAGTACTTAAAGGGATGATAAATATTCTAGTATCTGCATATTTAGTAAGACATGGAAGCGAGATGGATGAAGAAATGTCAGCATCACGCTGAAATACAAGAGAGACACCACGTAGAAGATTGAGATATTTGGCAACAAATAGATTCTGTCTCATGGGGTTTTGTCGATATCGCAACGTTCTAGCAGAAAAAAGACTTAATAGGTCGCCAGTTGGAGGCTATTTTCTCTCTTTTGGCCACGGTGTGGTGGTGTTAACGAAAAAAGACATATTTCTGTGTTTTATTTTCTGTCTTGTTGTCTGTCTGTCTATACGTATTTCTTTCTTTCTTTCTTTCTTTCTTTCTTTCTTTCTTTCTTTCTTTCTTTCTTTCCCTTTCTTTCTTTCTTTTTTCCTTTCTACTCGCTGTTGTTGTCGCTTTCCCACTTCATCCGCCTCTTTTTTCTTCCTTGTCTTGCTCTCTTGTTCCTCCTCTTCTTCTTTTATTTCAGGGATAGTAAGATCAATCTTGGTGAAGCCAGATATAAATCTCTGTAACAATATATATATATAGGTGCTCCTGTACACACACACACACACACACACACACACACACACACACACACACACACACACACATGGATTATATAATAAACGTCAACAAAGGAAAGTGTCAGATTTTCTTGTAGGTAGTACATGGGCCGCCGGTCTCTCTGGCTGAGGGGTTACAACACTTTCTCCGTAATCCCGTTTGTCACGCAGTCTCCTAGGGGAGCGAGCTGGGAGCGGTTCGTCCCCCGCTGGTGACTTGCGGGACACTGAGCCGGCCGCTCAGAAATCAATGGCAAACTACTGAGCGTAATCTTGCCAAGAAATCAACAGACAGCTGAAAGACGCTGCTGTTGACAGCGATGTCCTGTAAAGGATATGCGAATAAAAAAAAAAAAATAAGTACATGGGCCGCCCATTGCCTCATGCCTTCCCCTCTTTCCCACCTGAGAGTCAGGTCAGTGTTTAAAAGAATGCCTGTTTGCAAGCGTGCTATCTACTGCAATACCACGGTACACCACATGCTGGCACACCACATGCTGTTTTGCTAACTAGAAAACAGTATACAATTTCACAGGTTATATGTAGATTACCCAACCAGGTGGATGGACAAGAAACATAAAAGGATACCCGAGTCATGTTAACAGAAACAGCGAACAGTGATTGTTTATTTTTAATTAACTCTAACTATATACTTGATTATTATAATTAACTCTAGTTGCAGACTTGTTTATTAAGACTTCAGTGTTTATATTTTGTAATTAATGCACAGAAAATCAATAGCTAGATTAGCCATTCAATCAACTACAAGTACTGATTGTCACTTACAGAAGTAGAGGAAAGAAGTAAAGATTTGAGAAGACTCTAGATCATATAATATTTCAAAGCCAAAATAACCATGCTGAGATTCGAACCTGCCGCCTTCAAATGACAACGGCGCATCACTGAAAGAACACATGTACTTCCATATTCGGCCAACTAAATCTATACTTAGTTCTTCTACTTCTATAAGTGCCGATGAACATCTGGAAATGTATTTCTTCTACTACATTATCTAACATGAAGATGTTCTCTAGAGTACCGGGATGTTTGAACAAATACCTTCATCGTCTCAGTTCGTTGAATGAATTCTCTTAACTGCATCCCCTAATGGTAGAGGAGATGCGGGGCAACTCTCTAGAGTCAATTAGAGGACGTGGACAACCCCTGGTCAGTATATCCACGGAATAAGTAGACAACACTTGTCAGAGTATTCAGGAAATAAGTGGACAACAGTAGTCATAGTATGCAAATGAATAAGTGGATACCAATACATCATATCACCATAGGGCATTTTCTTGTTCTGACAGCCGGAAGTTGTTGTCAAAGGCAAATGCTACAAACAACAGATTTGAATGTGGAATACAGGGGGAACCCACTACACTATCTTCTTACGAATATGTTTTAGATCAGTGATTTTCAAACTTTTTTGGCCCATGCCTCCCTTTACCATAAGTTCGGAACGTCATTCCCCCCACCCCCTTTCGAATTTCCTCCCTATAAACCTCTCCCCCCCCCCCCCCCACCCTTACACAGTATACATAAAAATGGAAGCTAAATTTAATAACACATACTAGAACAAGTCTAGACATCTACATAAAACGTGATATTCGGGTCTACTTACGTTATAAAATGCATTTCATTAGGGATAGAAATACAAGACCGTAAAATTAAGAGGGAAAAACAATATCAAGTAACTGGTTCTTGTATTAATGCGATCTAGAAATAGTCTTACTTCCTATTAACCAACTCCATTCTAACTATTACATTAACTCATTCATAACCACAGATTCATTTCAGTCGGCTCTATTGCAACAGTTACTGCAAATCATTATCTGTGATACAGTTTCTGGTAGAGTTCCTACCGACATATACGTTTATTGAAATAAAGCAGAAGTGTTCTCAGGATAACAGCTATAGCTAAGCAGGAAACAAGCAAAATCTAACGCTACCTGCGGCAAAGATAAACAGCATAAGAGAAATACACATGTATGCCACATACAAGTTTGTATTAAAGAAATAATGAAAACGTACAGGCCGTGATAGAAAAGTAATGAATCTGCCACAAGGACGATAGCTGTTATCGCACCCAGACTTGAGAAAACAAATGTAGCCGTGAAAAGTGCACGGAAAGCTACGGAAAAAGACACCTGAAAAAGCGGAAACTTAACACTATTAATCATACTCAGGAACAGTTTATGCTCTTGAAAGTGGAAGACAGGAGAAATTGGTCGTATTTATCGTTTATTTATATAATTAGTCATATCATCGGCATCATAAACGGGTGGCGAGTGTATTGTGAAGTTCCCTCTTGGTCTGCTTGAAATGGATTATTTTTTTATTTTTTTTTTTGCATATCCTTTACAGGACATCGCTGTCAACACCAGCATCTTTCAGCTGTATGTCGATCTCTTGGCAAGATTACGCTCAGCAGTTTGCCATTGCTTTCTGAGCGGCCGGCTCACATACCCCGTAAGTTACCGATGCGATTCGAACCACTGCTGATTCTCACCGTCATCACGTTACCGACGAGAGTATACGAGATTACGGAGAAAAGTCATAACCCCTAAGCCACGAAGCAGGCAAATGGATTATTTTTTATTTATTTTTTTTTTTGCATATCCTTTACAGGACATCGCTGTCAACAGCAGCATCTATCAGCTGTCTGTTGATCTCTTGGCAAGATTACGCTCAGTGTTTGCCATTGCTTTCTGAGCGGCCGGCTCAGTATTCCGCAAGCCACCAGCGGGGGTCGAACCGCTCCCAGTTCTCTCCCGCTACGAGACTCTGCGTGATAAACGGGATTACGGAGAAAGTGTTGTAATCCCCCAGCCAGAGAGACCGGCGAAATGGATTATTGGCTAGTGTGAATTCGAAGAAGTATCAGAGTAGCTTTAGATACGGTCAATGACACAACAGCGGCTGGCTGTGACTGTTCATGTATTTGACTAACTGCTACAACCTACACATATGTGGGCGTGGCCTGGCAACTCACACTGAAACAATAGTACTATAGTCTGTCCGGAAATTAATGCCGTCATTCACGATCAATTATTTTGAAAACTGTCTGTTGCATCGTTATGAAATTTTTCCAGCCGTCTTATATTTACCCCCACCCAGGGAATATGTCTTTGAAAGGTCCAAAAACAACTTAAATCATTGAATGCGGCGACATTCCTTTGATCTTTTGCTGAACAACTAGTGATTTCTCGCTAACGAAGTTATTTTTACGGTAATGTGAGACATGTCAATTCTGTTGACACACAAAGGCGTATCCGGATTCGTATGAGAGTGGGTGCAATGAAAGAATTAGCTTAAAATCGACAGGGTCGGCTGCATTGCACCGGGTGTTTATCCCATATGGCTCAGTTTCTTTCCGCAGCGCGGAAAGCGTCGAACAAAGCACGAACTCCGTAGCTCCAGCGACGGCACTCGTGAAATGAAGGACGCGGCCCGGAATCGAACATACAACCTTCGGAGCCCGAGTCAGACGGCTTGACCACTTCACCACGGAGAATCCCGAGAGGGGTGCAATGTGTAATATTAGTAAAGACAGAGAATTTACAGAGGCACGGGGTAAATAATTTGTAAATTAACAGGAAAGTAGAAGGAATATATTTCTTACCTTATTTTTCATTTCCTTCTTGTTTCTTCAGTTATCAGTTATCAGTTGGGGTATCTTCATTGCACTCCGGACATGTCCATAGGTGCTCAGATCCTCCCCCAAGCATATGCATCAGCGTCCGGTGGCTAATAGTGCCAGTTCTGTGTTGGTTGACGAGGCGCCTTGTTTTCCCGATGTACCTCTCGCATCTGGCCGTGCCGAATTCTTACTTCCAAGTCTTTCATCCTGGACAGCGATGTGGATTCACTGACGTCAAAGTCCTCTGTTCTCGCCATATCTTTAAGGACGTTAATAACATCGGCACGATCCATTGGCTGGCCATCTACAGGGGGTGCAGAGCCAGCCAGTTTATCAGCTCGTTCATTTCCCTCGACTCCCGCATGTTCCGGGACGAAGATGATGGTGACTTTACGAACAACAGACTTCCGCAGCGACTCAGTCCACCGTCTACTTACAGATCCAGCTTCGATCTTCTGAATCATGCGCATTGAGTCACTTAGTACACACACGTTGGTATAATACTGTGATTCCAGCCATATAAAAGCCTGTGTAACTGCCATCACCTCCATCGTCATGCTGCTCGAGGTCATAGAGTGGGCACCACTGGATTCTTGAACGGTTCGGCCCGCTGAATGGGCTGTAAATGCCCACGCACTTCTGTCCTGCTTTACAACAGATCCATCTGTATAGATGAGCACTATGGTGCTATATAAGTGTTCATAGATGAGCGCGTTGACTTCTGCATTGACAGTTACAGGGTTCTGCTCTCTGCACCGTCTGTCGAGTGTGATAATGCAGGAGAAGGTACACTTAAAAGCTGGAGGCACCGGCACCCATTCCTTGCCGGGGTTGATACTGGTAAGACTGCAGACCTGTCTGACGACAACTTCCGCCCGACCCATCCATGATTTGCCACTCTTTAGCCTGTCACCCTTTTCTCTGAATATAGCGTCACGCAGAGGGTGCTGCTCATCTGCACTTATTTTTAAGTATGCACGAGATCTCCAGATCTTGATCCTGTGTTCCATTGTCGGGAAGTGAAGGGGGTATCTCATTGATACACAGCTGGTGTCTTTCGTGCAGCCCAAAATGATGCGCATTGCTTCGTTTTGTACCTTTTCAAGTCTTCCAATCTGTGTAGGGCTGACAGTGAGGATGGCCAGGGCATACTCTGCTCAGACCTTAATCTGTGTCGGACGATTCCAGTAGGTTGATGATTTGCTCTCGGTTGCATAAAATTCAATCCATCCTTTCTCCAATAGTCCTCTTCCTCTCTCCACACATGGTCCTCACATCTTTTCCAGTAACTTTTATCAATATTTAATAGCGCGGACTGGGTTAGTATCTTGACGTCAGACAATTTGAATGTAGTATTGGCAGCTGCCGCCTGTCCTTTAATTTTAGCCCACACAAGTTCTATAGGGTTTAAATGAGAATGATACGGCGGAAGTCTCAAGCACCTATGGCCATGCTCTTCTATCAACTTGTCAATTTGAAATTTCTTGCTTTTTTGCGTCTGTTTTACAAGGGACAACAACTGTAGCTTGAAATATGTTTCTGGAAATGGTATATTTTCCCTTCGGAGCCATAACTTTATTGCTTCCTTTGTGCTCGATGCCGTAGGTATTTTGTCTTCTTGGACAACAACATTGTGATATGATGCATTGTCCATGATTAGACAAGACGGTCTATCAAGGGATGGAAGTACTGTATTCTCGAGCCAATCTCTAAATACATTACCATTCATCTCATTATGATAATCCCTATTGTCTGTATGCTTTGATACGAACACGAGCCCAGCATTCTGTAGTAAGCCATTATGAGTCCTACCAGCATGGGATATGACCAAACGCTGTCCTTTACTACTGGGCACATAACGTTTTATCTTTCCATCCATTGATTGCCATTTCTTTTCACTTGTGTGGTGCGCATTGATCGACGTTTCATCCAAATACACTATGTCATAATTTTCTTTGCGCATTTTCCTTATTTCACGTAGGTATCTGCTTCTCATGGCTCCTAAATGCGGTTGCTCGCAACGGATATTTATACCTCCCTTGTACTTTCTAAACGTGAAGCCTATTGTCCTTATAATTTTCCACAAAGTTGTTTTGGATAGCTCTATGTTATTGTCCTTTCTCAACAAAACCCTCAGTTTTCTTACACTCACTGTTTCTTTGGCATCCATAATTTTTATAATAACTCGTCTGATGACATCCTTGTCAAAGCTGTCTACAATTGCCTTTCTACCTACCGTTTGCTTATCGCGTGTTGGTTTCATTCCAGATTCTTGCACGCATCGACGAAACGATCGTTTACTCAAACCTAATGCATGCACTGTTCTTTTTTCGGGATTTGTAACAGTATGAAACAGTTTCCTGCGATCAGCTTCTTGACAAAAATATGTGTACAACTTCATAGCGATGTTTTGAAGTGTACACAATTTCACTTTTAATCCCATTGAACAGTATTAACACATTCAAATATTAGCTATTAAGATTACATTAATGGTAAGATTTATTTATATAATCACGTTTCATGAAAGAACCCACAGTTTGAGACGCCTCTGAACTATAACACTCAGTCTGTGACCGCCAGACAATTTTGAAAATAGCGCGAATGGGTCTTGCTGAGCTGTAATACTCTAAAAATTAAGGCATTCATGGCGGGGCTGTAAAATATATACTGCATATAAGCAAAAATTGAAATCTGCTGTACAATCTCCAGAACAAAGATTTTTTTGTTGGGTGGACATAATGATAAGGTTATATACTAAATCTCATTATTTTCCATCAGTTCGTTACTGAGATATTCAATTTTATATTAAGGCAACAAAAAAAAAAAAAAAACACTTTAGCTGACCTGGCACGGTCCTCCAGCATGCAACGGGACGAAGTCAGGTTTACAGGCCTTTAGTTAGGCTATTTGTTCCCTGTCATATATCCCAGGCGGTATCCATACAGTATTCAGGAGCTGTATGAGTTCGGTTGAATCAAGACCTGACATCAAAATGATCTAGGGACATTCCTACCTGCGCTCTATTCTCAACTTGAACAAGAATCAAAGAGTCCCAGTACTAATGGTATCACCTGCAGTTTTATTATTTGTCCCTCTGACCTTTCTTTGGAGTATTGTGTCGGCCAGATCTTCTGGTCACTCACTGCGGCACCATTCTCTCCAGGCCATGATGTTTTATCTGTCGTCCACACTATTCACACGACTCTAACGGGCTTTGATCACATCTGCGGATCTGCCATATCGTACACCAGTACCCAACTCAACTGTGCAGACTCAGAGACTGTCCGCCTGCTCGTTTCCCAACACACCAGCAAGTCCTGGGGAAAAGTACCTTTGACTTGTTAGTTGAAATATGCCATTCATAAGCTGCATGCCCTCGTCTAACACTGCTGTGACACTAATCTCTTCCTTGGCACAGTCCCAACTACTCAGAATCTATGACACACCGTGCTGTGATGGAAATCATTATAAGATACAGTTACGGTCACGGCATTTATTGTTCATAGACTACTTCTTTGACGTATCATTTAATCCTAACCAGTTAATACAGTCTATCTTCCACTGTTCAATTCTCCAAAATTAATACACATTCCAAACAAAGAAATCATTGAACCAAGTGTCATGAGTACACTCACATCTTCTCAATTTTCTACATAAACAAATCAAACTCACTTTACACTCACTATTAGGCAAACGACAATTTACTTTTACCCGAGGTGCATTAAAACCCCATATTGAAATTTCTGGACGTAATTTTGTCACGCTGTTGGTCTGGAATTAATAATAGCCCTCTTGTGTAAATAACTGGCACTGAAAAATAGTATACTTATCTGTAACTGTCAGCACTTACACAATCAATGCACAACTAATAAAATATAAGTTAGATTGTGGCAACGAATGTCGATCATCAGCACTTTCTCTGCCTCATGATGTTCATGCTGGAGGTGTCTCGCGGTTCACTGTATGCACCGCCGTGCTGGTCGGCCTCTGACTTGTCATCCTGGAAGTATGCCTTTCATTAGTGCTCTGTTAAAGGCAATGTGAAGTTTGTTTGTTTGTTTGTTTGTTTGTTTGTTTGTTTGTTTGTCTTGCGCTCGCTCGATTTGAACACAAGCGTATTCCATACACACTACTTTTAGTAGTGCTGGACTGAATTTAGCGTGTGGATTAGATTTCCTTATTACCAGTGTCCCTAGCCATCAAGCGAACCCACTCCAACTTCAGAGGTACTTGTAATTTATATCCCCAAGTCATGGACGATAGGTCAACATTTTAGTTCAAATGTCCGGTGTAGGGGATGAACCGCTAACCTCGGCACCAGCACACCGGATGTTTAAGAACACGCGTTCTTATCTGTTCGGCCATGCTGATCTACATATGAAGTGTGAAGTGGCCACAGTATTTTAGTCTTGGAGACACGATGATGTTAATGAGACTGTGTTCTTCCCTGTTCAAATTTTGCAGATACAATATGTGGAAACATTAACGACAGCTGTTCCACAGAATGATTTCTCCTCTGCGGCCGGTGAATTTGTAGTTCAGAGTGTATTCCTTTAACCAGACAGCAGTCATCATCATAATCACCATCATCATAATCATCATCATCATCATCATCATCATCACCATCATCATATAGCAGGCTGATCGCTGAACGTCCTTCATCAGGGCCCTCCAAAAATATTATCATTGCCCTGACTCAGACACTGTTATGACCAGAGTGTGCTGGGTGTCCCTTGCCTACCTTCATGCTTCTCCACCCATTCTTCTTTCAGGAAATACGCCTT
Organism: Cepaea hortensis; assembly: GCA_963921405.1. Lineage (NCBI taxonomy): Eukaryota > Metazoa > Mollusca > Gastropoda > Stylommatophora > Helicidae > Cepaea > Cepaea hortensis. Next base: position 45,380,229 of record OY992897.1, read on the forward strand.
TTGTAAGTGTTCTGTTCAAACCACAGTGGCGCTTAATCTTGCCAAAGTATTTTAGTTTTTTAGATACGGTGCTGTTTATCAGTGATTTGTCTTCGATGTTCAGACGTCGTTAGAATGTCGATACTTGTATTCTTCTATTCCCCGATATTCTAATAGTTTTCCTGTTCAAGAGTGTCTATTTTCTACTTTAGTGATTGTGAAATGTCCCACGACTTGCACTCGTATGTTGCCACAGGCAAGATGTATACATTCAGGGATGTACTGGTTCCAGGGTCTCGTCAATGACTTCAGTTTTAGTGAAATCCAGTTAATATAATTTCCCGACACACCGAGTCGAGGGTTCAAAATCAGCCGGAGGAGATTTGAAAGCAAACTACTGAACGTAAAACTGCCCAGTAAATCACAAACAGTCAATCATAGCTGTTGATGACTGCAACCTCCTGCAGCACATAGTAAATAATGATAGAACGTATAGTCAAATACACGGTTACTCATACGCGAAAATCCACAATTGCAGGTTTTGGGGAACACTTTAGGCCAGTTAAATAGCATAATAAATTGCCAGGTAGTGATAGGCACTCATAGAAGCATGGGAAAGAATCAGAAATTCCAGAATACACCAAACAATATAATAATTGTAAACCGTAGTTGTCTCACCGGAATTCATTTCTGTGGAACCGGTTTTGTGTGTGTGTGTGTGTGTGTGTGTGTATGTGTGTGTGTGTATTATTAGTTATATAGTTAGTTAGTTGGTTGGTTGGTTGGTTGGGTGGTTGGTTGGTTGGTTGGTTGGTTGGTTGGTTGGTTAGCCATTTAATTAGTTAGTCGCCGTTCCAACATCACGGCAAGAGATTTCCCCCATTTTGCTCTGTTCCTGTGCCAGTGAATATCACACAAAATGCTCCTCACTGCCCAATGTGAAAAGTGGACCAGACAGGAGTCTCGGCAATCCAACAGCCCGCACAGGTACACTGTGCATAATGCTGCCGTCAGAATGCTAGCACAACAAAATTCCTCCACGAAAAATACAGTTTATCGCCGATGGAATCGGCAGTCATCAGAAAAACTCCATTGACCTGGGTTTTATCCCACAATGTACGGTCTCTTTCCGCAGGGAAACCCGCCGAAAGTGCCGCACAAAGCACTAACTCCATAGCTCCAGCGACAACTCCCAGCAGTCTCCTGAAAAATGCACTTATGAACCGAAAAGGCAAACCAGTCAATTCAGCGACAGCCGACCATTGTTCCGATCATGCAATTCACTGTGCAAACAACAGCGGACAGATGTAAAAGCAGTCCACACGAATCTCCCAGTTCAAAGTGTCGCGCCACGCACTCACTCAGTAGCAGGGCGACGGAACCATGTACTACCAGTCCAACATGAGGAAAATGCGAATTCAAACCGTAGCCACAAGCATAAACAAGCCAGAGGACTTAACGGTTCAATGCCTAACCGCCATGTTGGGAACCGGAAATCATACACACACAGACATGCTAGCCACTGCCGTACCGTGACTCCCCCGTATAAATAAAACACACTCACACATATACACAGAAATGATAGTCACTGTCGTACCGTGACTCCCCCGTGTAAATAAAACGTATTCACACATTCTCTCTCTCTCTCTCTCTCTCTCTCTCTCTCTCTCTCTCTCTCTCTCTCTCTCTCTCTCTCTCTCTCTCTTTCTTTCTTTCTTTTTCTCACACACACACACACACACACACACATAAGCACACAAGTCCGGTAGACTGAACTCTATTGTGGGTATGTGAAGTGTTACGATCATCACACTTATAGACCTGAGTACACTGAGACCTAGATGACCTGGCTTTCCTTCCCGTAGCGAACGTTGAGAGCTGACATCCAACCCTTAACTGACTGCCCTCAAGACATTGTCAGGCTGTCAGCGTAACGTCCTAACCGTGACATCAAGGCCATCACACACCCATGTAAATACTGTGATTCTCAACACACATGCATGTCATCCGTCGCTGGTTTGTCTCATCCACATGGGGCCTGCTGGACATTTCCCAGCAGTTGTCATTTCTCTCCCCCCAGCTCCCCCCACTACTTCGCTAACAGAGCCTGAGGTCACACGTTAGTTGCATATCCTTTACAGGACGTTGCAGTCAACCCCAGCATATTTGGCTGTTTGTGATGTCTTGGCAAGTTTACGTCCAGTAGTTTGCCTTTTTTTTTCTAAACGACCGGAATCAATACAAATGTATGAAAACCAATGCAAGATGGTCTGTTGCCAAATCGCCAGCAGCTGTGTTTCCAACGCGGTATGTAGGACTGCGAATTGCGTCCTACACCGCAGAGCAGACTCTGAGGTCACCCAGTCCACATAATGCCATTACCGCTGGTTTCTCATGAAACAAGATCAGCAGTCGTGACGCTAACTCTATTAGCTTACTCGTGGCACTGGATGCTCGCAAACACACGTCTGGAACCATTCGCCCATTCATTCCTTAGGCCAGTCTGTCCAAAGAAGTCGTGTGTTTATATCACTCCACTGTTTCTTTTTCTTAGCTTCTCTCTTTAAAGACAAGAAACGCGGCCAGTAGCAGAAGCCTGAAATGAGCCTCTGAAGTGTTATGGTATGTCCAGAATATGAATGCCTTCATTCAGGATCAATTATTTTGAGAACTGTCTGTTGCATCGTTATGAAATTTTTCCTGCCGTCTTATATTTACCCCCACCCGAGGAATATGTCTTTGATAGGTCGAAAAGCAACTTAAATCATGGAAAGCGGCGACATTTCTTTGATGTTTTGCTGAAAAACTATTGATTTCTCGCTAACAAACTTGTTTTACAGTAATGCCACGTTCCACTACCCGAGGCTCTTGCCATAAGGCCAACCCCATGTCCCACGAGAAAATTAACTATTCAACGCTAATGTTTCCGTGTGAAGACGTAATACACTTAATAATGTGCACTTCATCTCTGACCCGTAAATATATACCGCATTTACACATACTTTGAAATCTGCTGTACAATCTCCAGAACATAAATGTTTCTGTTGGGTGGACATAATGATACGATTATATGCTAAATCTCATTATGTTCCCTCAGTTGGTTACTGAGATATGGAATTTTATATTGGGGTAGACAAAAGTAAACAGACTATAGGAACACCACACTGTGTATGCCTGGATGTACTGATCCCCAACCTCCTTGTATGCCTGGATGTACTTATCCCCAACCTCCTTGTATGACTGGATGTACTGATCCCCAAATTCCTTGTATGACTGGATGTACTGATCCCCAACCTCCTTGTATGACTGGATGTACTGATCCCCAACCTCCTTGTATGACTGGATGTACTGATCCCCAAATTCCTTGTATGACTGGATGTACTGATCCCCAACCTCCTTGTATGACTGGATGTACTGATCCCCAACCTCCTTGTATGACTGGATGTATTGATCCCCAACCTCCTTGTATGACTGCATGTACTGATTCCCAACCTCCTTGTATACCTAGATGTACTGATCCCCAACCTCCTTGTATGACTGGATGTACTGATCCCCAAACTCCTTGTATGCCTGGATGTACTGATCCCCAAACTCCTTGTATGCCTGGATGTACTGATCCCCAACCTCCTTGTATGCCTGGATGTACTGATCCCCAGACTCCTTGTATGACTGGATGTACTGATCCCCAACCTCCTTGTATGACTAGAATCGAACCCCAGACCACCATGCCGGCGAGCGTCCAGCCACTACGCTACCGCCTCTCCAACCTCCTTGTATGCCTGGATGTACTCATCCCCAGACTCCTTGTGTGCCTGGATGTACTCATCCCTAGACTCCTTGTGTGCCTGCGGGTACAGTTCTCTTGCCCTGTCTCTTTAAATCCTCAAACATGACCCAAAGTAAGAACCTGCTATGGCTCTGCAATGATGGGACCACCAAATGTTGTAGGCCTGGGTGTAGGAAGGAATCTCATCCCCCCTCCCCCCCCCCCCTCCGCCCCAAATGACTTCAGTAAAAGACGGACATCTGTCATATTGTCATGAAACCATGGAAACTTAATGTTTTAAATGATATTCAATAGTTCAACTACCAGCACTGACATACATCAAAGAAGATCTGATACGAGAGCAAGAGGACGCCGAAGAAGAAAATGAATTGACGACATAAAAGACATTGTACAATCACACGGAATTTACACTTTCCCTTGCCAACCATCATGCGCTGGAAAGTCAACTATTCCTCCCCACGGCGCTTGACGGCAAAAGTGGAAGATGATGATGATGATAATTTAATAATTTCTATTTTTGTCCATTATCTTTAACAATTGCCAAATTTGTTTTCATTGCGAATAGCAGGAGGTATTTCACTGTCATTTCCAGAGTAATTATTTCTTCTGACAAATACTCTGAAACCAGAATAACATAGCGAGCTGGTTTCTCATGGGCTTATTTGTAAAAGGTGGAAATTAAGACTCACTTGTGTCTACATCATCATCCATCATCAAGTGGCTTGCGCTGAGCAGAACTTAACCCCCACAACAGACATTGGAAATGTCTCTATCTTCAGTCAGGCATCCTGACTCTGTAGCCGTCGTGTGTGAATTATCTATCACATCCTGAACACATCTACCTTGTGATCTGCCTCCTCTGGGCTAACCTGGCACCCCTCCCTCCATTATTATCTTTTCCAGACATTCGTGTTTTTTTTTCTGTTTTTAAAATTCGAATCCGCCTGGATGCGAATCGAACCCCAGACCACCATGCCGGCGAGCGTCCAGCCACTACGCTACCGCCTCCCCCATGTCATGAATAACTGAACATGGGATTATTATGTATACAAACAAACATGTTCACAACCAAATATCTCAGACACGGTGGGCAGTGTAGACTAGGATTTTGTTCCCATTCATTCGCGTCGAGTTGAGTTGAGTTGAGTTGAGTTAAGAACCGACATCACTGCACTCAGGACATTCCCATACGTGCTCCTTCCCCTCGTTCAACAGCCAGCGAAGTGTCATACTACTTATCGTTCCCACCGCTATCTGATTAAACGTTCTCCTGGTCTTCGCTCTCAGTTTTGAGATTGTTCCAGAACCCCTGCCGATCCCCTGCAATTGGGTGTAACCCATAAGTCCTCCGTTCTCCTCCTAACTCAAATATGAGTCTGGAGAAACTCAGCTCAGTGCACGAACTCCAAGTGCACGAACTCCGTAGCACCGGCGAGAATCCTGAATTACTTTGGATAGATGTTTAACTCGAAATTTTGCCCGGGCAGAGGACTACTCTTTTTCGATTTCCAACTGCCAAGAGATTTTTTACGTGCGCAACAAATCAACAATACACACAGGCGTCCGATCTCACTACCCGGAGACAACAATACACACAGGCGTCCGATCTCACTACCCAGAGACAATACACACAGGTGTCCGATCTCACTACCCGGAGACCAGGGGAAATTTTATTATTAGAAGTCCACGTGAAAAAATCCCGGTGCTCACCGGGGCTTGAACCTGGGACGTCCAGCACTCGAGGCGGACAGCATACCTCGAGACCACGCAGCTCCCCCTAGGCAATGTACATACAGTACTTATGCAATCGATTGTCTACCACGTTTGGTCAAACCGACTTTTTTTGTATTTGTTGTTGCACTAAATCAGTTAATACTAATCCATCTATCATGTGCCATGCCGACAATCGTGGGCGGTCGTGATTCGCCATTTCACTCGATCACCAGAGTCGTGGATCAGCTCGGTGTTCCTGCCTCTACCACGCCACGTGGTCAAGCCATCCAGGTATTTACTTCTCGGTCTTCCCTATGTTCTCTTCCCCTCGGTCTTGCCAGTTGTCATCAAGTTCTCCAATCCATTTCTTCTCATAACATGCCCAAAAAATGTTGATTATCTACGTCTAATTTCTCTAATCAATTTACGATTTTCATGTGTTTCTTGTAGTACTTGGTAATTAGTTTTTCTGTCTGTCTATGGTATTCTTTGCATTCTCACCAGAAACCACATTTCTGCAGCCATCAGATGTTTTTCAGCTTGACTGCTCATTGTCCAAGCATCACGTCCATACAAAAGTACAGGTTCTATGTAGCACCTCAACACTCTTTTTCTCGTTTCAATTGATATCTTTTTATTGGTCAGCATGTTTTTCATCTCGCTAAAGGCTACGTTCACCATGGCGATTCTTGTTCTAATCTCTTCAAGGCATCTCCCATCAGATGTTATGGTTGTTCAGAGATAATTGTACCTATTCACTTGTTGAAGAATATTCCCATTTACTTGTACATTTCATTGTAGTATTTCCTTCTTCCTAGTGACGACCATAATCTGTGTCTTCTTACAACTTAATTCTAACCCTAGTTGTTCACTGTGTTCAACAACGGTATCTAATAATTGTTGCAGATCCTGCTCACTGTTTGCAATCAATACTGTATCATCTGCATATCTAATGTTATTCATGTTTCTTTCCCCATTGAAGTTTCCATGTTATATCTTCAACATGTCTGAAAATATGTTCACTGTATAAGGAAAAAACATATGCATACATTACACATCCCTGTCTCACACCTCTCTTAATAGGTTGATATTGTCCCACATCATTATCAATCCTTATGGCATGTCACAGGATAAATAAACTTGTCAGTCGATCGATGACAACCAGGCCCGACATTATTTTGCTAACACAATTGACTCTTTTATGGTGAACAAACTGAGGAAAATACGTCGGTACAGATTCTCTGCACCTGGTCGACAGTGTGTATGAGATCAAAGGGAGTCACGTCGAGTTGTCTACACACAGTCGACAGTTTGATGACAGGATGTTGTTCGAGAGGTGTGTATTGGCAACATTTGTCTACAAAACGGGAGTTGGCCGTTGAAAGTAATGGACAGATGTCTGCTAGAGGTCAGAAGGATTCTGTAATGGGAGAAAGGTCTCTGGCTCACAGACAACCCGGATATTTGTTGGATGAGACAAAGAACTCCCCAGATGAAAAGGAAACTTGACAGCTAATTGACTCTGGTTAGTCTGGAAACAGGAGGACAAAGCCAGATTCTGGACTGATTGGCGTCTGGACTTTCTGGTGACTCACTCAAGCACCCATATAAAACCCAGTGCAGTAAACAGGTAGAGGGAGTCGAGAAAAACATTCGGAAGTGTTAGGATTGGGGATTATTCCGAGTTGTGTTATATTAGAGGGACTGGGCTGTCTTAGTAGTGATAGTTATCCGCGGACATAGATTCAATCGGATTGCCTAGTTTCTCGAGTAACAACAGGAATAGACATATGGTTCCATGTACAGTTCCCCATGAGTGTTCCACTTGAGTGTGCGATGATTTACTACGAAGAAGCAGGTTCAAAGTTTTATACAAGGAGGGCTCAGCATCTGAAGACAGAGGTTGCTGAGAGGCCACTACATAGGGCTTATACCCAAGTTGGTTTGCGGGAACCTGGCTTCTGCTGAGCGGGACATGTTGACGAGATTGAGGTTTAGCCAAGTGATAGATGTATCAATAAACAGTCAGAACATTGCATAATTTATACTGATACCCAGAACAGTTAGATTGTGGTGTTAATATGAGGAATCTTTAGAACCAGTGACTCTAGATCCATTAAGATTTCTCCACTAACAGGGACAATAGGATTAGAATTTCCTGATTAACAATCCGTTAAATAACCGAGGAAGTTCATAGTGTGAATCAGACTCTAATTAGACAGTGTTTGTCAGGGGTGTCCAATCATCCTGGTGGTTCCAGGGACAACGGAGGAAGTCTTCACGTGACCGGAGGAGCATCACCTGGGTGAGGCTACTTATATGGGATACATGGTGCTGGTGTGTCTTCAGCACAGGGATGAGAATGAATATCCTCTTGAACACTGATCTGAGTCTATAGACGATTTAGAATACCCGTCACACATTCTACACCTTATACACACATACACTTCTCCTACCTATACTCTTTGCTTTAATAAATTTCTTGTTTTTATTTGTTGAAGCGAGAGTTGTCAAGTATGTTATGTTGGGGAAGAATGAGAGGGGGCATGATCCAGGGGTGAGTAAGAGTGAGAGGAAGGTGTCTTCAGATTGAGGGAGTGTGTGGACGGAGTCTGCTGGATTTCTCCAGAATAGAGATATTGAATTAAAAATAATGTGGGTGTTGATTCTCTTCACTCCAGGGACGACACTAAAGTGGTAAAGAAGAACAAGTAACTAATACGACAGTCATTCTTTACACACACACGACATGGCAGCTTGTTGTTTCCAATATATGTTCTTTATAAGTCTAAGGTCTTCCCCATCAATTTGTAGATCTGCAAGCATCTCTACCACGCTGACATGTCTTACTCTAACGAAAGCCTTTGTGTAAACAATATAGATCAGGAACAATTGTATATTCTGGGCACTTAAAAAGACACGTATGTCTGGAAAATATCATTTTGGATGGCTGAAACCAGGGATACCAGTTGCTACTACAACTAGTGGGTGTACTGGATTGATATTGCGTGAGGGTTAGCTTTCCGTCGTATCGATGTCCTCCGCCATCAGGCGAACCCTCTCCGACTTCTGAGACACTTTAATTTACGTCCCCAAGGTAAGGACGAGAAGTCAACCATAACCTATGTTCAACTGAACGGTGGTGTCGATTGAACCCACACCGTTGTGATCACCAGAGAAAGTTGAACCGATTCTGTGCCAAACAAAAAGGTAAGTTTGGACCAAACAAAAATGAATAACGGAAAATGGGAAGTGTAACAATTATGACTATACAGTTCTTAATACGGCAGCAATACATGTTGTTTTATACAGCAGAGACAATATTTCGGAGACATATAAGCCCATGATAGGTATTGGAAGTCGCTTAAGATGATTAATCGTCCCATGGCACGTTATTCAGTTTCACTAGAGTGCGTTAAGCCTCCCAGTAACGGTGACCCCCACTGAGATGATTAATCATCCCATGGCACGTTATTCAGTTTCACTAGAGTGCGTTAAGCCTCCCAGCCACGGTGACCCCATTGAGATGATTAATCATCCCATGGCACGTTATTCAGTTTCTCTAGAGTGCGTTAAACCTCCCAGTAACGGTGACCCCCACTGAGATGATTAATTATCCCATGGCATGTTATTAAGTTTCACTAGAGTGCGTTAAACCTCCCAGCCACGGTGACCCCCACAGAGACGGTAAAGCAAATGAGATGGTCATGTATGTAACCCCCAGCCCATGACGGTCACACACAGACTGACAGTAAAATGATCGGGTTTGAAAGCCGCGCGCCTGGCACTGTAGAACATGTCATTAGTCATGTGATCGTCTGGTACAAATCACATTAGGAGGATCTCGGCGCAGTGCTCCCAAGCCGCAGGCCCGGCAGGGGTTCACATAAAACCGACTAAATAGTCGCAAATAAAATCTCGGGAAACAATTGGACAGGTATTGATCGCACTCGTGGTGAGGACACGGGATGGGAGAGGAGATCAAAGGACACATTTATAAATATTGGCACATTGGGATTCACAAATGACCGCATCCAAATGACGACAGCCGACTGAACAAGTATATTTCAAAGGACAATGAACTATCTACAGAAAATAACAGTTATACGCAAATTGCGATCTCCGGCGGCATGGATCAATTCGTGTGTTGACTCCCTTCCGTGTCATGATACAAGACTGGCAAGAATTGTCTCACGCTATCTTCCCATATCTCTCCATCCACAAATCTTTCCGGTTGTCACGACGTGTTCCAGTTTTCTTTTGTGATATCTCATACTGTAGCCAAAAACTAATGACTGTTTCCTTTTTGATGTTTGTGATAAGTTGTTCTTGCTATTTAGCTTCCCTAAATTTTATGTATGTGTGTGTGTGTACACACACACACCACACACACACACACACACACACACACACACACACACACACACACACACACACACACAACACTGATCAGACCAGTTGTGCTGTGTGGCTCTGAAACCTGGAGTACAACTAAAGGAGACGAAGCCTTGTTACAAACCTTTGTAAACAAAGTCTTAAGACGCATTTTTGGGCCCATTATGGATACACAAAGTGGAGAGTGGAAAAGAAGAAGCAACAAAGACATTTATGAACTGTTTAAGTCCCCGCTAATCACTGGTATCATGAAGGCTAATAGACTGCAGTGGCTGAGGCATATAGAAAGAATGGAAGATAATAGGGAAACAAAACTCGCTTACACTCAGGACATAAATGACCGTAGACCCCGAGGTAGACCAAGAAGACGGTGGAGAGATAATATACATACAGACCTACAAGCACTTGGAATCAGCGACTGGCAAGAGAAGGTCAACCAGAGATACGAATGGAGAAGGCTTGTATCTGCAGCAAAAGAACCTCAATAGCTCGGAATGCTGAAGAAGAAGAAGAAGAAGAAGAAGATATATATATATATATATATATATATATATATATATATATATATATATATATATATATATATATATATATATATATATATATATATATATATATATAAGGGCTGCGGAAGTTAACGATTAATTCATCGATTAATCGTTAATATTTTTTAACCATTAATTTTTTTTTAACGATTAATCGAAAACTTTTCTCCATCACTTACACAACTGGACCTGATGTCGAAAAATTGTCGGACATTTTAAACATAGTGCTGCAAACACAACCGAGTTGCAAAATTGTACTGAGTCATCATTGTGTAAGCTGCAGCAAGATGTACCAATAAGATGGAACAGTATGTTTTTTTTATTATGCTACAGAGTCTTCAACAGGCCAGGGAAGCATTAACTGTCTACATGCCAGATAAAAAGAAGCAATACAAAGGTCCAAAACTGTCAGATTCAGATTGGGAGAAGATTTCGAAATTTGTCAAAGTTTTGGATTTATTCTGTCAGACCACGGCCCTGCTGTTTCATGTAACTGTGTATTGCCACTGCTATCATCGTTGACAAAGCATATGACTGTACACGATGATGATCTGGGCTACATAGCTACATTTAAGGCAGCATCTTTTAATGACTTCAGTGAACGTGTAGCTAATATGACAAGTATTGAAATACTACAGATTGCAACAGCACTTGATCCACGCTACAAATACCTGAAGTGTTTGTCAAAAGATGCAAAAGAACGAACTTGGTCACGTATTGAACAACAAATAGCAGTTGATGTTCATGGTGAGTAGATGGAGGCTGCAGCAACGAATGATACTGACATTGACAATGAAACTGTATGTGAACCAAATGAAAAGCGTATTAAATTAATGGAGTCCGAAATGGAGAAGAAAGTTGCTGAATTGGTTGACCCTCTATAATGGTGGACACTTTATGAAATTCGATATACAAAATTGGCATTCCTTGCCAAGACCATTCTGTGCATACCGGCTACCTCAGTTCCATGTTATCGATTGTTCAGCTCTGCTGGTTATATTGTTAATAAGAATTATTCACTTGAACCAAATACTGTCAACATACTCGTTTGTTGGTTATTATATGATATATGAACACGACAATCCAGTGTTATTTCGAATTTTACCAAATACGACTATAATGTGAGTTATGTGACTATAAATGTTTTGCTTTAATCGAAATTAACGATTAATTAATCGTTAATTCTTCAACAGTTAACTATTCAATTTTAATTAATCGGTCGCAGCCCTTAATATATATATATATATATATATATATATATATATATATATATATATATATATATATATATATATATATATATATATATATATATATATATATATATAAGACAGGGACTTATAACCCATAACAGTTGCCTGATAGATATATGATATCTTGCCTTGCGCAAGATAGAAGGACTAGTACGGCATTGACAGAAGGTGGGGCTGGCGCAAGAAAGGACCACTTTGTGAAAACGTGAGAATATTACAACTAGAATGGCCTTCATATAGAATCAACCAGGAAAACTGAAATAATAGAAGGCCGGAAACAGAGTAGAGAGGTTTAAACAAGTTGTAACAGGCAAGAGGATCGACTTCATTGCACCGGGTTTTATCCCATATATCTCGGCCTCTTTCCGCAGGGTGGCCTGCCTTAGACGTCGCACAAAGCACGAACTCCGTAGCTCCAGTGACGACCCCCGGCAATTTCCGTAAAAATTGCAATCGCGAATCAAGCGACGAGGCCGTAATCAAACCCATAAACTTCGAAGCGTGAAGTAGGCGGTTTAACCACTTGGCCACGGAGGTTCTCTAAAGAGAAGAGTGGCCCAGACAAAAGTGACAAATCTGTGACAAACAAGGACGAAGCAGGAAAGCTAATGATAGAAGGGCTGGGGTGAGCTGGCTGAGGCCCTATTCCCCAGTTGGGAATAAAGGACTGAGAAGAAGCAGAATAACTCACCGGTAGCACAGAAGGGGAGGACACAGCGTAGATGAACACACATTTTGACAGATAATTTACTAACACCACAGCTACAGAAGCGGGTCATCTGGCTTTAGTAAGAAATACTAATATCCGGCACAGTTTTACACTGGTCATGCCACTATATGATGGCACACACACACACACACACACACACACACACACACACGCACGCACGCACGCACGCACGCACACACACACACACACATCAGGTTTGAGTTTGGAGGAGAACGGAACACTTATGGGTTACACCCGTGTGCCGTGATGTTGATCCAACGACTAAACTAAACGAGTCTCTTTGTTTCTTTTGCGTCATACACCCGTCAGTGAGTCTTCTACTCGTCTGTGAAATCTACTCGTCAGTGCGTCATATACCCGTCCGTAAGTCTTCCACTCGTCTGTGAGATCTACTCGTCAGTAAATTTCTACTCGTCAGTGCGTCATACACCCGTCCGTCAGTCTTCTACTCGTCTGTGAGATTTACTCGTCAGTGCGTCATACACCCGTCCGTCAGTCTTCTACTCGTCTGTGAGATCTACTCGTCAGTGCGTCATATACCCGTCCGTGAGTCTTCCACTCGTCAGTGTGTCATATACCCGTCCGTGAGTCTTCCACTCGTCAGTGTGTCATATACCCGTCCGTCAGTCTTCTTCTCGTCTGTGAGATCTACTCGTCAGTGTGTCATATACCCGTCCGTGAGTCTTCTACTCGTCTGTGAGATCTACTCGTCAGTGTGTCATATACGCGTCCGTGAGTCTTCTACTCGTCTGTGAGATTTACTCGTCAGTGTGTCATATACGCGTCCGTGAGTCTTCTACTCGTCTGTGAGATCTACTCGTCAGTGTATCATATACCTGTCCGTGAGTCTTCCACTCGTCAGTGTGTCATATACCCGTCCGTGAGTCTTCCACTCGTCAGTGTGTCATATACCCGTCCGTCAGTCTTCTACTCGTCTGTGAGATCTACTCGTCAGTGTGTCATATACCCGTCCGTGAGTCTTCTACTCGTCTGTGAGATCTACTCGTCAGTGTGTCATATACGCGTCCGTGAGTCTTCTACTCGTCTGTGACATCTACTCGTCAGTGTGTCATATACGCGTCCGTGAGTCTTCTACTCGTCTGTGAGATCTACTCGTCAGTGTGTCATATACCTGTCCGTGAGTCTTCCACTCGTCAGTGTGTCATATACCCGTCCGTGAGTCTTCCACTCGTCTGTGAGATCTACTCGTCAGTGTGTCATGTACCCATCCGTGAGTCTTCTACTTTTCTGTGAATTTCCACTCGTCAGTGTGTCATATACCCGTCCGTGAGTCTTCCACTCGTCAGTGTGTCACATACCCGTCCGTGAGTCTTCTACTCGTCTGTGAGATCTACTCGTCAGTGTGTCAAATACCCGTCCGTGAGTCTTCTACTCGTCTGTGAGTTCTACTCGTCAGTGTGTCATATACCCGTCCGTGAGTCTTCCACTCGTCTGTGAGTTCTACTCGTCAGTGTGTCAAATACCCGTCCGTGAGTCTTCTACTCGTCTGTGAGTTCTACTCGTCAGTGTGTCATATACCCGTCCGTGAGTCTTCCACTCGTCTGTGAGTTCTACTCGTCAGTGCGTCATATACCCGTCCGTGAGTCTCCCACTCGTCTGTGAGTTCTACTCGTCAGTGTGTCATATACCCGTCCGTCCGTCAGTCTTCTACTCGTCTGTGAATTTCTACTCGTCCGTCAGTCTTCTACTCGTCTGTGAATTTCTACTCGTCTGTCAGTCTTCTACTCGAACGCGAGATTCTACTCGCCCGTGAGATCAGAATGATTCACAATCGTTCCAGGAAATTATTTCCGCTTGCTTGGGTCGGTTTTCTTTATTAGATATCACTGTTTTTCTATTCACATTATTGTTGTATTAATGTTTTATAAGCATATTATATTTTTATCATAATCTTGTTATCTTTATTTTCGTGTTCCGGGCATTCCCAGCTTGTGTCACTTTAATATTTAGAGACAGCAATGGAGATACAGCCAGCGTATGTCATGGGAAGAAGAAGAAGAAGAAGAAGAAGAAGAAGAAGAAGAAGAAGAAGAAGAAGAAGAAGAAGAAGAAGAAGAAGAAGAAGAAGAAGAAGAAGAAGAAGAAGAAGAAGAAGAAGAAGAAGAAGAAGAAGAAGAAGAAGAAGAAGAAGAAGAAGAAGAAGAAGAAGAAGAAGAAGAAGAAGAAGAAGAAGAAGAAGAAGAAGAAGAAGAAGAAGAAGAAGAAGAAGAAGAAGAAGAAGAAGAAGAAGAAGAAGAAGAAGAAGAAGAAGAAGAAGAAGAAGGATGAGGAGGAAGAGGAGGAGGAGGAGGAGGAGGAGAAGAAGAAGAAGTAGAAGAAGGAGAACAACAACAACAACAACAACTACTACTACTACTACTACTACTACTACTACTACTACTACTACTACTACTACTACTACTACTACTACTACTACTACTACTACTACTACTGTCACTACAAGTGAATTAGAAGAAGAAATACTGGCGGAACAAGAAGTACAAGAACGAGAACAAGAAGAAGACAACGAACAAGAAGATAGAGGAATATGAGGGTTAGAGGGAACAACAGAGGGAAAAAGGAGAATTTACGAGATTGCGATTAACAGATGAAATATCCTGTGCAATTTGTGGGTAAAAGTAAGGCCCTTTTCCGCGGCTGGGGACGTTATGCTATTTGGCAGCAGGTTCTCGCGTCGAAGTTTTACATAGATCACTGGGCACTCCATGCGTGATGTGAGCAACATTACTCCAACAGCATGTATATAGATCACAGGACAGTTAGTTGTATCCATGATATTCTGTACTACCTTGATGATTCGTATAGATGACCACCCAGCTTGCTACCACTGCCCTACCACGGCTCTATAACTTATTGTGTCCATTACCCCATTTGGACAACAATCACCTTTGGATTAATAAGCCTGTGATGGTAAAACCGTGGGCAGCTGCTTTTGGGGCTGGCTCTAATCACAGGATTATCATTCTGAGCCGGTGATGGATCCTAACTATAACTTCTCCTTGAAGTTGAACAGGGTAAGGTTAATTGTGAGATCGAATCGAATTATTCGTGACGATATGTGACAGCCTTTTAACCTGTCTGGGCTGATTACAGCCCAACAAATCCGTACGTGTCGGACAATGACATATGTCGCGGCTTGTCATGTCTAACTGGTGGGTGATGTTGCGTTCATAATGGAGTTTCCTGCAGTGCGAAGTTAACAGGCTTTCAACCAAAAAATTAGATTATCTAAACATTGACGATGGAACGTGTGTACGTAGCACAATACAAATACGGTGCTTACAACGTAAATAAAGTGGAACGACAAACAAGTTCCATTATCTGAGTGGACTCTAAGGGAATGACAATTTCATAATTTCTTTCTTTGAGAATTGTAATGGTACAAAACGATGAATGATATTATAAAATCGTTGTTGTTATCACCGTCATGGCAGCAATAGTTGTTCTTGTTGTAATCAACAGACGCAACAGTAGTATTTGTCATTGTAGTAGTAGCAGCAGAAGTAGTAGCAATAGTAGATGTGGTGAATAGTAGTAGTGGTGGTAGCTGTAGTGGTGGTAGTAGTAGCAGCAGTAATAAGCTGTAGTAATGGTGGTGATAGTAGTAGTAACAGAAGCAGCAGCAGGAGGAGTAGTATTAGCCGTAGTAATCGTGGTCGTGGTGGTGGCGCTGGTAGTAGTAGTAGTAGTAGTAGTAGTAGTAGTAGTAGTAGTAGTAGTAGTAGTAGTAGTAGTAGTAGTAGTAGTAGTAGTAGTAGTAGTAGTAGTAGTAGTTGCAACAGCAGCAGCAGTAGTAGTAGTAGTAGTAGTAGTAGTAGTAGTAGTAGTAGTAGTAGTAGTAGTAGTAGTAGTAGTAGTAGTAGTAGTAGTAGTAGTAGTAGTAGTAGTAGTAGTAGTTGTTGTTGTTGTTGTTGTTGTTGTTGTTGCTGTTGTTGTTGTTGTTGCTGTTGTTGTTGTTGTTGTTGTAATAAGAAGCTGCAACAATAGTGTTTGTAGTTATAGCAGGAGCAGCTTTTGTTGTAGTAACTGATGTTGTTGCTATTACTGTAGTGACTGCAACAGCTGCAGTACTAGTTACTGCTGGTGTTGTTACTACAGCAACACAAGTATTAATTGTTGTTTTAACAGCAGCAGAACCAATAGTCAAATGAGTGGCTGTTGTTGCTGCAGCAACAGTACAATTAGCTGTACAGCTGTAGTAACACAGTGGAGATGGCTACTACAGTGAGGTTGCCAGCAGCAACAACATCAGTAGTAATATGAGGCACCACATGAGATGAGTAACGGGTATCTGTGGACGTCATGTCTCTCTTCCCCTCGGAGCAGTGTTGGGTTCCTGTTCTACATGCGGAGTGTATGGCAGCCATGCCGCAGCAAGGTTTATATCCGGTTGTTGTAATCACGAAGAAGAAATCACTCAGTCGTGTACGACATTCGAAAGTTTGTAGCATACAGTAATAAATATATTGTTTCTTGGTTTTTCTCTTTGCCAAACTTATCCTGGGTGGCGACCTATCCAGCCTACTCTGGTTCACTTCCACATGCTGATGGATATTTAACGCGTGCAACGTGCACACCAGCCTGATAAGCTCTTGGCCATTATCTGAGACGGTCGAGGTCCTCTCTTCTACCCCAAGATGGAAATTGTATGTGCCACCCTTGAGATGCTTATTTTGTGGAAATGCCCAGCTGTATTCCCACCATGTCTTTTGAGATAGAGGTTGCGCTCCCCTGAATGTGAGTGAGCGTGCGTGCGTGCGTGAGTGTGTGTCTGTCTGTGTGCGTGTGTGTGTCTGTGTATGTGTGTGTTTGTGTGTGTGTGTGTGTGTCTCTGTGTGTGTTTTAGATCTGTTTATATTGTTCCTGATCAAGATCACTAAGATTGACATGGCGGTTCGTTGTCTTATGGTGTAACATATTTATCATATTTTTACGTCATTAATATCGCTGCTATGTTTACACTCGGACTTCCGTTTGCCGGATTTGCGTTCGTTTTAAGGTATGCACATTCTGTGGTTATCGTCTCTTTTCTCAGTAGTCGCACGTAAATAATGGTTTTTATTCTCTTTAGTTATTTCCTGCTGCAGCCGTTACTTCTCGTATCTATTAAGTTTTCCCGACGAGCTGTCCACTAGCATTGTCAACTTCATGCACCCCATTTAGTATCCCACCCTTGCCCACTCCTGGCAGCGTCATGGAGCGGGTGTAAGCCAAAATAGATCTCTCAGTTCTACATATGATGGAAACTCCCGAAACAAATGTTTAGCTGTCATTTTACTGGTCTGCTGCTTGGGTACTGTTGTTCTATATAGTTTATAATTGTCTTTCTTCTTTCTGATTCAGTCTAAGTGTTCTTGTTATCAAAACCATGAATGTTTACTATCAGATTAGGCAGGCTAGGAATATATTTCCATTGTTAATGGGTTTTGTTGTTTGTGTGTAGAGCAATGAATCTGTCCTAAACGTTTCTAGAAAATTCGTTCGCTTTAGTCTTCCCCTTTTCAGAAAATGAAACTTGTAATGCATGATATGGTATATCAGTCTTTTAATTTTTGTTTTTTTCAGCTTGTCGCTGGACTGCTATCTCTTCCAACTTACACAGTTTGTAGACATGGGATCTTTTCCATGTTTTTAACAGGCGTTGTTTTCATGCCTCCAGTTATGATTCGCATTTCCTGATTTTCGACTTTGATTACATTTTTAAGGTGTGACTTAGCTGCTGTTGTCCAAGATGCAATACCGTAGTCAAAGACTGGCCTCACTCGAACAATATAGTTTAGCTTCTTGGAAATTTTCTCATCTTCTCCCCGTATTGCACCAGCCAGATATTTCATGATCGCCATTCGTCAGCCTGCTCTTGTTCGATTTGTCTCACCATGTGTTTTCCGTGTCAGGCGACGATCAAAGGTGACACGTGTGTATTTTGGGTGTTCTACCTGAAGCAGTATATCTCCATTCATGAATAGCTTTGTTTTTGTAAATTTATTTAAGAGGGAGAACACCGGGCATCTTGTTTTATCATCACCGATCTGACCTAGCCATGTTTGTGAACACATCTATCGCATTAACAGGTCTTGTTGCATCCCATGTTAGCTCGATGTCCATGACGCGGCAACATACAAGAAGGTCAAGGATCCTTTCCCGCGCCTGAAGGCCCATTAGCCACATGGTGGTAGCCTCACTTCTATAGACCAATCAGAACACGGCGGGTAAAGAGGTCAATATCACACCCGTTGCCTTTACTTCCTAGATAATTTGTTGACATATTTTAAGATGACACAGTATTGGTGGCAGATAATGCAACAGATCTACAATAATTATTGGACATTGCAGTATCAGAGAGTGCACAGAAAGGACTCTCCTTAAATATCAAGAAAACAGTAACAATGGTAATATCAAAGAAAATGGGGACACCAAAATGTGACATAGAAATAGAAGGGGATTTTCTAAATCAAGTTGATAATTTTAAATACCTAGGGGCACTTATAACATCAGATGGAAGATGTACAACAGAGATTAAGAGCAGAATAGGGCAGGCAAAAGCCGCATTTCAGAAAATGAAGATTATGCAATAAGCCGCTATCAATGAATGTAAGAAAGAGAGTGCTAAAATGCTATATAGAACCAGTTTTGCTGTATGGCAGCGAATCTTGGAATGTAAATGAACAAATTAAGAAGAACTTAGAAGCAACAGAGATGTGGTTTTTAAGACGAATGTTGCGAATTCCTTGGACCGTCAGAGTAATTAACAACGATTGCCTGAAAGAGGCTAAAGATATATACAACAATAAGAAAGAGACAAACAGCTTTCTTCGGAGAACATTGTGACAACTGGAAAGATCGAGGGGAAGAGAGGCAGAGGCAGACCAAGAGAAATGATGCTGGATGGATTGAGACGGTGGCTGGATAGCAGCGATGTTCTCCAGTGCCTCTCTTCTCATCACGTAACCAAGAAAACGGTTTGTCTCTTTCTTACTATCGTATATAATGTTCTAGTTTGATTAACCTCTTTCAGGCAATCGTCTTTAATTACTGTGGCAGTCCATGGAATTCACAACATTCGTCTTACGAACCACTTCTCTGTTGCTTCCAAGGTCTCATAATTTGCTCATTTACATTCCAAGATTCACTGCCAAACAGCAAAACAGGATCTATATAGCATTTCGGCACTCTCTTTCTTACATTCAATGATAGG
This sequence comes from Cepaea hortensis, assembly GCA_963921405.1. Classification (NCBI taxonomy): domain Eukaryota; kingdom Metazoa; phylum Mollusca; class Gastropoda; order Stylommatophora; family Helicidae; genus Cepaea; species Cepaea hortensis. The sequence continues at coordinate 45,399,847 of OY992897.1, forward strand.
GATTTCTTGCATAAGGTACTTTAAATTTTCTGAAATTCAGTGCTTTTGCATGCCCTATTCTGCTCGTAATCAATGTTGTGCACCTCCCGTCTGATGTTATAAATGCACCTAGGTTTTTAAAAGTATCCACTTGGTTAAGAATTTTTCCTTCTATTATTGGCATACCATGATAAATATTTAATGGTTGTAGAATGAATCGACGGTAAACCTAGCTACTGATGACATCTATACACAAAGGTGTCGTCAAAGTACACACTAATTCAGCGAGTTCTAATGTTATTTGAAAGCGCAAGCTATAATTCCGGTGTTACTTATAGCTTTCAATGTTTTCATCGTTTAGCGTATCCTGTGATCGCTATTTATTTGATTTACGTCTATAACTCCAAGTCAATACCAGCGTTAAATCTCACCCTAGGACACTAACATACATCGCAGGGAAAACAATTATTGCGAATATTATCTTGCACTAACAATTCCGGTGAGTTACTCCGTGTTTTCAATACTCGTGTACATCAGTAATTATGTATCAGCATGGGTTGAATTATCTGCTGAGCTTTTATGACTCAAAGCTTAGAGATTTATTTCAAAAGTTGGAAAACCAACGTTTATCACACTCTAATTCCTATTAGTTCTCGGGTACTTAGTCTGGGGCAGACATCGGCGACCATGACTCTCTAATGGTCTCTGACACAGAAAAAGTCTATCACACTCTAATTCCTATTAGTGTCATGTACTTAGTCCGGGACAGACATAGGCGAGGTATGGTGTCCGCCTCGAGTGCTGGAGGTCCCGGATTCAGGCCCCGGTGAGGACCAGGATTTATTTAAAAAATCCACCTGGACTTCCAGTAATAAAATTTCCCCTGGTCTCTGGGTAGTGAGATCGAACGCCCGTGTGTATTGTTGCGCACGTAAAAAATCCCTTGGCAGTTGGAAATCGAAAAAGAGTAGCCTAACAGCGCTGCCCGGGCAAAATTTCGAGTTAAAAATCTACCCAAAGCATTTCAGGATCTCGCCGATGCAACGGAGTTCGTGCATTGAGTGAGTTTCTCCAAACTCAGGTTTGAGTTAGGAGGAAAACGGAGCACTTATCGGTTAAAGCGTGTGTCGTGATGTGGATAGAACGACAGCCTTCCATTAAGGAAACTCGGGTTTTAATCCTCAGTAAGGTGGTGGGTGTTTTTCTTGGTATTTCTGTCGGGGGAAAAAAGAAAACCATAGCCGGCACAATTCGCGGTGGTCATTCTACCTATGCTGGTTTCATATAACACCCTGAGACCTGTGGTTCTATTTCAATGGTTAGATACGAAATATGCCCATATTCCATAGTTGTGAGTTCATGTGGCTAATGAAAACACCTTTGTTTTAGGGGTGCCTAGTTGGTCATGCATGGAAGTACACTTGTTCCTACAGTGAGGCGTGTCGTTATTTGGAGGTGACAGGTTCGACTCCCAGTCAGTAACTATAGCATTCAATGTGTATGTTGTCTAGTGCGTCTTCTAGTCTCTACTTCTTTCTTCTACGTCTGAGTGCCAAACATTACATGTGTGTTTATTTTTTAACTGTCATGACATAGTCAGACTCGGGCTCCGAAGTTTTGATCAGACTCGGGCTCCGAAGTTTTGAACTGTCATGACAGTCAGACTCGGGCTCCGAAGTTTTGAACTGTCATGACAGTCAGACTCGGGCTCCGAAGTTTTAAACTGTCATGACATAGTCAGACTCGGGCTCCGAAGTTTTGAACTGTCATGACAGTCAGACTCGGGCTCCGAAGTTTTCAACTGTCATGACAGTCAGACTCGGGCTCCGAAGTTTTGAACTGTCATGACATAGTCAGACTCGGGCTCCGAAGTTTTGAACTGTCATGATAGTCAGACTCGGGCTCCGAAGTTTTGAACTGTCATGATATAGTCAGACTCAGGCTCCGAAGTTTTGAACTGTCATGATATAGTCAGACTCGGGCTCCGAAGTTTTGAACTGTCATGATATAGTCAGACTCAGGCTCCGAAGTTTTGAACTGTCATGACAGTCAGACTCCGTCTCCGAAGTTTTGAACTGTCATGACATAGTCAGACTCGGGCTCCGAAGAGGATTTCGTTATCAGCTTCTCTAGTGCATCCGTCTAATATATTTTTTTTTTTAAACGTAAGATTAATATTTCTATTCCACCAGTTCCATAAATATTGTTTGTGTTTTCCTTATGGTTGTTTTATTTTTATATTACATTATATATCACAAAGAACTATAATTACCAATATTGGCGTCTAAGACTGTCGCCAGATGATCTACTGTTGAATTCCTGATACTTCGAAGTGTTTTGTTCGCTTCAATAATTTATTATTTATGGTGATACGTGGTATTATTTGTTGGCAGCCAGAATTTAAAACTTCCTCGTTTATTTTCACAGCCAGAAAACGACAACGTGTGAATAAATGCTTCATGAGAAGTTATCATTTCAAACAAGGTTTCTCATGAATTCCTTATTTGTTTTCCTCACATCCTACTGCGTAACTCTGTCTGTCTGCCTGTCTGCCTGCCTGCCTGCCTGTCTGTCTGTCTGTCTGTCTGTCAGTCCGTCCGTCCGTCCGTCCGGTCCGACTGGTCGGTCGGTCGATCGATCGGTCGGTCGGTTGTCCGTCCCTCCGCCCGCCCGCCCGCCTGTCCGTCCGTCCGTCCGTCCGCCCGCTTTAATTTCGCTGTCTGTCTGTCTGTCTGTCTGTCTGCCTGCCTGCCTGCCTGCCTGCCTGCCTGCCTGTCTGCCTGCCTGCCTGTCTGTCTGTCTGTCTGCCTGCCTGCCTGTCTGTCTGTCTGTCTGTCTGTCTGTCTGTCTGTCTGTCTGTCTGTCTGTCTGTCTGTCTGTCTGTCTGTCTGCGTGCATCTGTGCGTTCGTGTGTGTGTAAAGATATCCCTAACAAAGGAGAGAGAAAATGCGCATTCTTTCCTGCGCTAGCTTTTGAACAAGGTGAAGTACCCATTGTATCAACCCCTCCCTCAGCGACCGTACTTATTCAAACTCAACAAAACACCATGAGTGAAGAACAACAACACGGCGAAGTAGAAACACATAACCCTGAAATACTGGGAATCTCTGAGCGTAGCTGAAGCGGTCAAGGACACTATAAATTACAGAGTGTACGAATATGTATATATTCTGGTGGATAAATACAGAGAACAAATGGGGTAGCACTTTACATGAATAAATTTACATCACGCATACCTCTTAGCATACCATCAGTGACAGGATCGGTAGTGTAAGAAGTAAAGCTAAACCAAGGATTACCACATTGCTAAATGTATGACCTGGAGCCGCGGCGGCTCAATGCTTTAGCTCGCCGGCATTCACCCCCTAAGGTCAAGGGCTCGAATTAGTACAATAATAATGGCGAAAGAAGAGAAAATTGAAGTATTTCATTGCATTCCTTTAAATAATGTAGAAACTATTAATAAAATTGACTGACTGGCACCTTGCCGTTTTGACTGACGATAGATAGTTTGTTAATTGTGCTACACAATGTTACCCATGGAGCATGATCTTTCTCTGGGCCTGCTTTGTTTACTCCAGAGGAATGGTAACACATCTACATCTGGAACAAGACAAGCTGCAGAAGCTGCAAGATCAGCCAAGCAATGCTCTATCTGTCCGAGTGTCGGAGCTTTCATTCGAGACCAGTTGCCGCTCAAGGCTTAGGGCCAGTTCTGCCCTGTCACGACCTTAAGTCTTTAGGTAGTAAAATTGGCATCCTAAAAATAGTGGCAGATGTTAATGCTAAACTGGGACTAGAAAGAATAGTAGATCAAAAACTGGTGGTGAGAAAACAAAGTTAAGTAACGGAACAACTGATAACTGTCTGCACTGTAAATTGATTAATGATAGCCAATACCTTTTTATACCATCATAAAATGCCAACTTACCAATGAAAGAGTACGGGAAAATGCACGTATGACTGGCAGATGAAATCATGAACTAAATGAGACAAAGAAAAAGACCATATTGCTCCAGAATATACGTTAACAGACAAAGAAATGCGTCACATCTGTAGAACTGCTAAAGAACCAAAGAACGAGCGTACTTTATTTTCAAAGGGTCACAAATTGGCACACAGGCCCGACTTACATCACACACACACACACACGCACGCACGCACGCACGCACGCACGCACACACACACACACACACACATACACACGCGCGCGCGCGTAAGAAAATAGAGGATCGAGAAATACAACACAACACAAAAAGTACGTGTAAATATACGAAAGTTTACAAACACAATCATGTAACAAACAGTGGCTGTATCATTGGTGAAGACTGATTAATGATAATTGATAAAAGTGATATAATGAAATAGATGGACTAGATACATGGAAGACCTACTCTCATATAACAGTGGTAACAAATAAAAGCTGTCTAATACCCAAGACAGCTCAAGCGTTTTAAAGTGTAGATTACAGAGGCTATGAACTGGATGAAACAAGGACAGGATGCAGATAGCAATGGACATGATGGCATCTCTATCCACCTTTGACATTAATGTTATCACACAAATATTTCAAAGATGGCTACTCTAGCCTGCCAACCCGCTGATCCTGGGTTCCAACCTCATTCATTCATTCATTCATTCATTCATTCATTCATTCATTCATTCATTCATTCATTCATTCATTCATTCATTCATTCATTCATTCATTCATTCATTCATTCATTCATTCATTCATTCATTCATTCATTCATTCATTCATTCATTCATTCATTCATTCATTCATTCATTCATTCATTCATTCATTCATTCATTCATTCATTCATTCATTCATGCAGTAGCATGTCCTTTGCAGAACCTCGCTCCCATAACAACCTTCCGGAAAACTTCTCGATCATAAACAAGATGTCCCGCGTCGATACACCCATCTGGAGATCATCCGCCATATTCTGCACCCATCTTCTCTTTGGCCTTCCTCTTCCTCTCTTCCCAGGCATATACCCCTCCATTATTGTTCTCTCCAAACTTTCGTGACGTTTCAAGTGACCAAAATATTTTAATTTTCTTTGTTTTATCGTCTTTCATAGCCAACCTTCATTAATATTCAGTTCTTGAAGTATGGATGCATTTGTTCTTTTCTTTATCCAAGGTATTCCTAGAAATCTTCTATAACATTTATATTCAAAGTCATTTATGCTCTGTTCAGCTTGTAAGGTAACTACAATGTTTCACCCTCATCGGTGTCAATTCCAAGTTTTCAAATTGACCTGACCTCTCTGGTCGACCAGCTTACAATCGGTACCAGAAAACGTCATGGGGAGTAAAAGCAGTCGCCGGCATGAAAGAGAGAGAGAGAGAGAAGGGGAGAGAGAGGGAGGGAGAGAGAGAGGAAGAGAGAGAGAGGGGAGAGAGAGTGAGGGAGGGAGAGAGAAGAAGAGAGAGGGGAAGAGAGAGAGAGGGAGAGAGAGGGAGAGAGAGAGGAGGGAAGAGGGAGAGAGAGAAAGGGGGGGGGGGGAATACAACGCCAAGGACCTGAAAACACCACTTTTTATCACAATGGCCAAGAATCCAGGAACTGGGACGCAGAGGTGTTTCCAAGGCACCAGGGCCGGGATCTATACTGGCCAAGACCTGCTGACACGTCCACGTCCTGGGCAACAGGTCCCTTCGGGGACCTGGCTAACATCAGTAGGATCGATGATTCCTCCGAAGCCGGAGAGTATCTGCCTGCACGGCGAGGAACCACCAGTCTGCACGCCAATAAGTCAGATATGGGATAACGGATACTCACGCAAACCTCAGGTCCTGTATGACATCACACTGATGTTGGACAACAGGATGTCTTCATCCGACATACAGGACTTCACGCTGGAGTTCACAGCCAGCGAACACAAGCAAGCAAGCAAGCAAATCAGGAACTGTCGATTGTGAAGACTACACAATTATTAGCTTCATGGGTTTATACAACTAAGACATTCCTCAAGATCTTACCACAGGATTTCAAACTTAAACGGACTTTTTCTTAAAAGTAGTTGAAGAACAATTTGGTTTCTGTAAGCGTGCTAACTAGAAACCTAACACCGAACCAAAGCCAACTCCAAAAGAAAGCATAGAACACGCTTAACAGCTATTTAAACACGTGGAAGAACCAAAAGAAAGCCAGGAACACTCTCTGCTAGTTATTAATACGCGTGGAAGAAGCACAAAAAGCCGCGAGCAAGTAAGTCAGCCTAATGGAAGAAGAACCTGAGAAGTTGAGAAGACGAGGCATGTCTTTCTAACCTTTTTTTCTATTAAGTTACATATCCCTAACAGGACGTTGCACTCAACACCAGCATTTTTCAGCTGTTCTTGGTGTTCTTGGCAAGATTACGCTCAGTAGTTTGCCATTGCTTTCTGAGCGATAGACTCACATACCCCGTAAGTAATCAATGCGACGCGATCCGCTGCCGAATCTCGAGCAGCTGTGTTCCTCACGTGGATATACGGGATTACGGAGAAAGTCGTTAAAACCTTCGCCAGGGAGACTGGCCTTCTTCAAACCATATAAAACCCATTAAGCACGGCGTACGGAGACAGCAGCAAATCCGTTTCAAGACACAATCCCAAAGATGTGCAAGAAAGCCACGTCGACGAAAGGGAAATTAATAATACCCAACAAAATATATAACCGCACCATTCAAACTCCCAACCAGATCGAGAAGGCGTGGGAACAGATTGAGAACCCGTATGTGGAAAGAATGAGATTGTGGGAGATCGGCAGGGGTTCTGGAAGAATCTCAAAATTGCGATGGAAGACCAGGAGAACTTTTAATCAGATAGCGGTGGGAACGATTAATAGTATGACTCTTCGCTGGCTGTTGAACGAGGAGATGAAGCACATATGGGAATGTCCTGAGTGCACTGA
>OY992897.1:45411730-45451730 GCA_963921405.1 Cepaea hortensis
ATCAATGGAGGGATTAGTTCATGCCGACGTCAGCATGCCCGCCGTCAGGAGATGTTCTTGTGTGTGAGCTTTGTGTCTGGGTCTTTGGATAGGTACTGAAGTTTGTCGGAAAGTAAATGTTGATCTTTGATATCGTCTGCTTGTAACAGAGATTATATTCGCTATGTTTCTTGTATAAAGAAAGTACGCATCTTTCAGTTTATCTTTGCCCATTACGGCTATCTGTCTGTCTATATGTTTGTCTGACTGTTTGTCTAGGTGTCTGATTACCTGTCTATCCATCTATCCATCCATCCATCCACCCATCCATCCATCCATCCATCCATTCATTCATTCATCCATTCAATCATCTATCTACCTACTTAACTTGCTACATACATAGCTTCCTACATACCTGTCTGTCTGTCAGTCTGTCTGTCCATTAATCCATCCATCCATCCGTCAATTCGGCTTGCCGACCATCTGTCTTAAGGTGCTTGTGATACAGAACTGTTTCACTCACCAAGTTTCTGTAAACTGTTGATTAGCCACTACAAATCTTCATTACAGTTGGCCATGATACATCGCGATCAGGAGATAGAAGCTGTCACGCCTGGTTAGTGCCCTAGAGTGTTGAGAAAAGGAAACAAAAGTAATCTTATAATATCAGTTTTAAGCGTGTATTCTGGCACTGCTGCATGTAGAAACTGAAAAACAAATTTAACACGTTTACGGTTAAACGCAAAATCAACACTTGTGAGATTAGATGCGCGAGGAGAGCTGCCACAAAACTACCCGAGACCGTATAAGAAATGTTATCAGACAGGCCGTGAGATCAACACCTTGAGAAACATTTACTCACAGGAAGAAGACCAAATGGTTCGGCCATCTCGTTAGAATGCAACACCATAAACTACCCGTAACAGCCTTACGTTAAAGAAGTTCTGCTACGAGAGCAAGAGGACGCCCGAGAAGGAAACGGGTTGACGACATCAAAGACATTGTACAATCACACGGAAAGACACTATCCCGTGCCTCCCTTAGGGCACTGGAACGTCAACTATCCTTCCAAAGGTGGAAGAAAAAGATGATGAAAATGATGATGAAGGTTAAAAGAAGCAACTGATTATAAACCAAACGTTTTAATAATGATTTATCAACATATTTTTATTTACCAGAAACAGCAATAATAATAATAACAATAATAATACTAGTCTTATTTAGTTATATCTGACTAGTTTGAAGCGCCCAAAAAGTTGGAACCCCCTTTCCCCCCCCCCCCCCCTCCCCAGGTCGAGTAGCCTGGCCTTCCTTGGGGCGGGTGCTCTTCATATCTACCAGAGAATCTCCAGATGTTCACCATGTACTCATTTTCTTACAACAGAGCACCCGCCAGAAGTGTACACTTTAGTGTCTGTGATAACATATTAAAAAAACATTAAGAACTCTTTAAGCTGTATTTTTTTATAAATACATAATCATCTTTGGAATGATAATACACAAGATACAAGTAAAAATACACCTGTTTTTTGGTGTAAAAAATAACTTTAAGTTTTATGTTTTGCAAAGCTAATAATGTTATTTGAAATGATAATGCCCGAGACAACCTACTTAGCGTAATCTTGCCAAGAACACCAACAACTGAAAAATGCTGGTGTTGACTGCAACGTCTTGTAAGGGATATGCAACTTAACACACACATAAACAATGCCCGAGATACAAACTAATGGCTGAAACACTCTGACGCACTTTGACGCAGACACTCACTAGCTCACTCATGTATACTGCACTACGTCCACCTGTTGATGGTATTTTCGCTCTGTATGACTGTCTACCACTTACTCCACTGCCATCAACTTTTACAACTAGCTTTGAGATTACAGTGTGTCTTGCTTCCATAGTTAACTATCACCACACGTGTTCGATAAGTCAGAAAGATGCCGGCCCTAGCAATACAGCAAATGACAGGGTAAACATAATAAAGGGTCTTCGGTACAATATTAGCGAACACATACAACAAACCATTCCTATAACATACACCTTTCCTAAAGAAATATACGGATGCCAACTGAGAACCGTTTCGCAATTATACAAGACATTCGGGCTTTAGAACTTGAATATTACTAACAACAGTTCTCAGAATACTGTGCATCAAGAAGATGTATAGAAGTTCAAGGAATATTTTGCTCATAAACAGCATCTTGTCCAGGAATAGGAAATACTTTGGAAAGCCATTACACCCGCAGTGCCAAAGACAAACAACAACAACAACAACAACAACAACAACAACAACAACAACAACAACAACAACAACAATCGAAGACTGATGTCTACAAGAAAATACAGGGTTAGGAAAACATCACGACGGACACTGAACATTAAAGACACGCCGAGTATTATAGTGCATGAGGCAAGGGAACTGGCGAGAGATCGAGAATATTGCTAGCGGGTTGTAATGAGTGCGACGTTCTGTAAGGTAAGTGACTTGCTGTATGATGATGGTCACGATTGCGATGATTATATTCTTTATTTTTTACAATAGTTTCAAGTGTCTTAGTGTGGTCAAAACACTTGATTCAACGTTTATGTTTCCTCCATTAATCCCCCCTTTCCTGCCAATGCTTCAATATAATTGTTATTATCATTTGGGTGTGTGTGTGTGTGTGTGTGTGTGTGTGTGTGTCTGCTTCTGTGTGTGTAAGTGTACTTTCTGTCTGTCTGTCTGTCTGTCTGTCTGTCTGTCTGTCTGTCTGTCTGTCTGTCTGTCTGCCTGCCTGCCTGTCTGTCTGTCTGCCTGCCTGTCTGTCTGTCTGTCTGCCTGTATGTCTGTCTCTCTCTCTCTCCTCTACTCATTGTCTGTCTCTCTCTCCCTCTCTCTCTCTTTCTCTCTCCCTCTCCCTCTCTCTCTCCTCTACTCATTGTCTGTCTCTCAACAGTATCTACACATTTGTATCATTATCTACCTCTTCTCTATTCTTTTGAACCTTTTCAACTTCATAAGACAGTTACGTCATATAATATCCTCAAATATTTTATTCGATTCTTGTTTTCACTTCATCCTTTGGTTCTTTTTTCATTCCTACCAATTGAGGTAACGTTTTTATTGCTTATCGTATTTGTATATTACATCGTCGTGCATGCATTCTTTCATTCTCTCACACTGTCACGTGATCTTACAAAGATTAAATGCGCAATACTCGTGGTTCATTTATACACGCGGGCATACGTCAGGCCTCTGACAAACAGTTTAGGAACCGCTGAATTCACGCATCGGATCCTCGCATTACTGAATGCATCATTGACTGCTCGAGTTATTCTGAGTGTTAATTGACTCACACTCTCCCTGGCCATATGGCAATTCATATGCATAAACTAGCGGGAATACCCGAGGACGAAACGAAACATTAACCTACTTTTTATACAGCAGATAATTCAGTTATCACACTAATATGATAAACTTCAGAAAAATGGCACAGAATGCAAAATTTATGCATCTGCGATAAAATGAAACAAATATAGTATATACAATTTTACAAATACAAAGTTTCACATGAAAGAAAAGCATGTTTATGATGCGGTGTAAAGCGAATGTAAAGTGAAAGGGGATGATGCGGTCGGTCTAATGGTAACATCCTTTAGCTTTAGGTTTATATGACATATGGCAGATGATGTGTATAAAGTAGCAGGACTACGTGGGAATGAAACAAGGCAGTAAACTACTTTTTTTTTATGGCAGATAATTCATTTATCCGACTAATATGATAAATGTGGGGGGAAACCGCAGGGAATACAAAATGTATGCGTCTGTATTAAGAGAGTGTGTTCAATATTACAGATACAAAAATGTACACACAAAAGTGATGTTTATCAAGATAGACACACGTTTTCGTAATTGAATGGCACATACTAGATGGTATGCTCAATTTAACAATGAAACTCTTTACTTCCATATTTATACGACATTTGGCACATGATATAAAATAACGGAAATACGCGAAGATAAAACAAGACAGCAACCCAGAATTTTTCCGGCACATAATATAATTACCCGACTGTTGTGCTAACTCTTGGATAAACCTTGCTGACTGCAACATTTATGTGTCTATGATAACTGGAAATAAAGAAAATACGTACAATTTTACGATAGGATATTTTACGTACAATGAGTTCCACTTCACCTGGCCAACGTTGCGATTAGGCAGACAGGCAGGCATGATAAGACTCGCAGAATTGTTTGTCTCCGGGAACGGTTGTCCTTGTGCATTTCCCATGTTTTGACTTGTAGGACCCGGTACCGTCTCCCAGCTACTGAGTTGAGTGCTTGGTGCGACACTGTGAGCTGTGGGTTTCTTCGGAGGTGCATTTTGTTTGCCCTCACATTTGCTGTGCTGTGAAGTGTACCTTTCAGAAAATGGCGGACAGTTATATGCCGACACTTTGGTGACTGGCTTTATACGATAATGGGTGTGCTGGTTGCAGCGGTATTTCTCGGATGGTTGCCTACTTGATGAACTGCATTTCCATGATAAGAACAGGTTGTTTCCTTAGTGAGTTCACTTGGGACAAAGATGTGCATTTCGTGTGGTTTTCGCTGGCACAGGAACGGAACAATTATATGACGACTCATTTCTTTGAAGTTGCTACCGTACGACAACCGACTGCCGACGCACAATTAAGGCATGTTTATGATGTTGTCATAGGTTTGTTTTTACGACGACCCGACGACAATTACGGACGGTGCGGTTAGTATAACGGTTTCATCAACTATCTTTATGTTTTTATGACATATGGCACATTATATACATAGATTGATTGATTGATTGATTGATTGATTGATTGATCTAGGAACCGACATCACAGCATTCGGGACATTCCCATAAGCGCTCCGTCCCCATCCTCAGCAACCAGGGAAGAGTTCCAACACTAATAGTTCCAGTAGCAATCTATACAATTATATACATAAAGTAGCAGGAATACCCGGGAATTGAAACAAAAAGACGTTAATCTACTTTTCAATGGCAGATAATATAATTATGCGGCTGTATGATACGTTCAAAACAATGTTTTCTCGTAGTGGATTTGAATAACATACTGCAGAAATCACACCGCATAAACTAAAGTAATTAGATAAATCTGTATGAATATGTGTCTTGTATATTTCCGTTTGAAGAATGTGTGTGCGTGTTTCCTTCGGTATATATGAAAAGTCTCCGACGAAACCGCAAAGATCACAGTTGATCAGTATGTGATAAAAAGAAACAAAGAGACTAGTTACAAACTTGCAGATCCACAGTTTTACACAAGCAAGAGATGTTGATGATGTGGTGTTAGGCTTTCTTTTCTGTGACCGAACTGCACAAAAGAGATGGTATGATCAGTCTAATGGTGACATCATATGCTTTTATGTTTGTATTTCAAGTAAAATGTTGAGAGTAAAATCGCTGGTGGGCAGGCAGCGGCGACAGCCCCTTGGCTATGAAGCTTGCATGCTGCCTCGTTGGTCTTGTGTTTGAACCCCCAGTGTGACGTATTTGTATGAATGTGATCTGATTTCGCACGTCGACCCATCCTAAAGTGAGTCCCAGGAAATGTCTTGGTAAATAAAAGCGACCGACGCTATATTCAGTACATGACTGATCGAGTGCCGACTGGTTTACACAACAGTGACAGTGAACACGTGATGACAGTAAACAATTGATGACAGTAAACAATTGATGAAAGTAAACTTTTGATGAAAGTACCCAACTGATAAGAGTGAGCCTATCCCAGAGATGTGTTGACAGGTAAAATGATCCCCTATTGCAGGTGATTCAACACCGGATGTCTGTATGTGTTACCCCGTGCGCACACCCCGTGCACTACTGCAGCTCATATGAATACGGAAACAACAAATGTGTGCACAAGGTGAATCGCCACTCACTGGTGAAGTTTCTCCCAATGGTCAGTTAACCTTTCTTCTCAACCCGCGGTTACGTGACTTCGCATCCAGGCACTGCCTCTCTGCTCTAGGGGCTTCCTCTTGCTCTGTAATCAGACCCACTCCCGACGTAAACAACAAAAACCGTGTAAAGAGCACGCCATTGTGGATGCTGCAATATCCGTAGCTCTCACTTATTTCCTCTACGAGAAGAGCTTTTGTCATCAATCCAGCCCGGGCAGCGCCCAGTCCGTCTAGGGTCTTGTTATCCACAATTACTTTCCAAGAATGTCACGCGTCCAGGGAGCAATTAGAATGATGGAGTTTTTGTGAGAAGTTTAGTTTAGTTTGTTGCCGGATATATCTTTGTGAAGATTTTCGTCTGTTTTATAGTTAGAAAGGGTTAGGTAGCCTAATGATAAGAGTATAAGTTTCTTGAATTTTTGAGACAATGATTCATAATTTCGGCAAAATATACTGTCATTTAACTGTCATTTACTGCCAATATAGTACCTTGCGGTGTATGGCAGAGGGGTCTTTGAGCCTGAGGAATTAAGGCCGCCTGGCTAGTGCAGTCGCCGCGAACTGTGCAGGTTAGGATTTTCTTTTTGCCCCCGACAGAAAAGAAAATCCCACACCTTACCGAGGGATCGAACCCGGGTCTCCCGAATTAGAGTCCGGCGCTCTAGCCAAGAGACTTAGGACAGGTCAGTATTCTCGTGCTGGTTATAAGTTGTCAGTATGTCTTCAATTTTATTTTTTCCCAATAGTGTGTCCACATCTCATTTCATAACCTGACGTTTGTCCTGCTCTGGTTTAGGCAACCATCCGTCTTTGTGAATTTGCATTTTGCTGCACTTGGATATTGGTCTGCTTAACCCTCCATGGGATTTATAGCATTGGATGTAGAGATCACACCTCTCTAGTCTCTAATTTCTTTCTTCTCTTGTTTATTCCGTGCCCATATTTCACATTCAGAATATTCTCTGCAATTTATCTGTGTCAATCAAGGTGGGGAATAAAGTTCTTAAGAGCTTTAATGAGCCAATCCTGACGAACGGAAGCGAATCATGGACAATTAGTAGACAAGTAAGGAATTATGTGGTAACCGTGGAGATGTGGTTTTATAAAAGAAGGATGAGAACAGAGAAAGACAAACGAGGATATCTGGAAATAGCTAACTTAACTGGTTACTGGCATCAGAAGTCAACAATACACATTATTTGGACATTTACAAGAGGACAACTAGCGCATGTCCTGGCAAAGGGAAAATGAGGCAGGGGAAGAGAGGCACGGGAAGACCAAGAGAGATGATTCTGAACAGTTTGAGTTCATGGTACGGAGGAACATTGGTATCAGAAATGTTTGGCAGCATAGGAAACAGAAGGCTGTGGACAGACACGATCGCCAACGTCACACGGTCTGGACAATAAGAAGTCTCACAAGCATACGGTAGTACTAGACGTATAGAATAATTATAATATTTGATAGTTTAAATATAAATCAACGAAGACACTAGTGGCAACTCATGTAAAAAATGTTTTTTAAAAAAAGCTAGATGCATGTTCTTACATGACGTAGCAGTCAACCCCAGCATGTTTTGGCTGTTCGTGATTCCTGTCATTGCTTTCTGAACATATAAGCTGGTGCCAGTATTTATTTTACAAATACGCATTTGTAAACAAATACGCATAAAGACAGCAGAAATCTACAGTCAGTTCTCATAGCTGTAACGAAAGCACAAATGCCAGTAACAATTGGGAACATCATTAATATTGTTTCCCATTTTACTTCTCTGTGTCTGGGGCTAATAAAGAAGAGGGTCAGATAGTGCAGTGTCTTTCACATCTGCAAATATTTTGACCCGCTGTAAAGAACAAATGAGAAATATGTTTCCAGTGGAAGCTGCTTACGTGTTTTCCTCTGTTTAATGAGGAGGTAATATAAGTGTCTTGGAGGTTCATGGTGAAGGTTGGCGGGCGGTGTTTGGTGCAGGAGAGCCTGGCTTGAGATACCGCAACATCTAATCTGAAAATGGAGGTTGATGCAGTCACAGCGGCATACCGCTGGCTGGACATCAAACAGCACACGTATATCGTGATTATAACGGACTCCCAAAGTATAATGAGAAAGTTGCAGACAAGCATATTTCGGGCAAAGTGTCAGGCTTCTATTCGACACTAAAAAAAATAGAGATCATCTGTTGGATTTTCTCCCCAGAGCATGCTGGTGTGGTGGGAAACGAGCAGGCGAATAGAATAGCCGAGTCTATACCACTTGTGGTGTATTGATTGATTGATTTAGGAACCGACATCACAGCATATTGGTGCATGATCAGGCAGGTGTGGTCGAGGCCCCTTGGAATGGCGTGTATTGTGCAGAAGAACAGATAGTTAATCGTAGCTTGGAGAGAATGGTGCTGACTGACAATTAAAACTCCGAGGAAACGCCAGACGTACACATAATCAGACAGCTACTTATTATTGGGACTCTACGCTGGCTGTTGCTGATAAGGACGGAGCTTGTATTGGAATGTCCTGCGTGCTCTGATGTCGGTTTTTGTCTAAATTCAATTCTTTGTCTAATGTCGTTAGAGGTTTGGGAAATCTGACTTCAAGTTGACGCGAGCGCGTAAATGGGGTCGTTAGGGGGGTTAAACTGATAATTCCAAGAGCCCGGTCGGACAGCAATTCGACGCCTGCGTTCGTCGTCCGCTAATGTGAGGGGAAGACTGGCCACCTATCCTCCGTGCATGCAGGCCTGCACCAAATGAAGGCCCAGGCACTTCATAGACCTACAGCGAGTTCCTGCTTCCACACCAAATTGTTTTGATGTGTGTACCCCACAGCCAACCACAAAAACAAATACATTTACAAATAACCTACAATCATTCAGTAACTGGTAGCTGCGCAGAATAGAAGGAATAAATTGGTATCACAGAATCACCAATGGGGAGCTCGTGGAGGGAAATCACCAATGGGGAGCTCGTGGGGGGAAATCACCGATGGGGAGCTCGTGGAGGGAAATCACCAATTGGGAGCTCATGGAGGGAAATCACCAATGGGGAGCTCATGGAGGGAAATCACCAACGGGGAGCTCATGGAGGGAAATCACCAATGGGGAGCTCATGGAGGGAATTTAGTGAACCAAGAGAATAGACGCTGGCGCTGGATAGGACATACCCTGAGAGAACCTGAGAATATTACAACTAGAAATTCTTTGTCTGGAATACCCAGGACATACCCTGATAGGACATACCCTGAGAGAACCTGAGAATATTACAACTAGAAAATCCTTTGTCTGGAATACCCAGGACATATCCTGATAGGACATACCCTGAGAGAACCTGAGAATATTACAACTAGAAAGTCCTTTGTCTGAAATACCCAGGACATACCCTGATAGGACATACCCTGAGAGAACCTGAGAATAATGCAACTAGAAAGTCCTTTGTCTGAAATACCCAGGACATACCCTGATAGGACATACCCTGGGAGAACCTGAGAATAATGCAACTAGAAAGTCCTTTGTCTGAAATACCCAGGACATACCCTGATAGGACATACCCTGAGAGAACCTGAGAATAATGCAACTAGAAAGTCCTTTGTCTGAAATACCCAGGACATACCCTGATAGGACATACCCTGAGAGAACCTGACAATAATACAACTAGAAAGTCCTTTGTCTGGAATACCCAGGACATACCCTGATAGGACATACCCTGAGAGAACCTGAGAATAATGCAACTAGAAAGTCCTTTGTCTGAAATACCCAGGACAAAAGAAATAGAGGAAGACCTAGCAATCCATGGAGAATAGAAGCATAAATAGAAATGAATAATATTGGGAAGACACGGACAGGGCTGCCTGAGATAGCTAAGGACGGGAGGACTTGGAGTAATTGTTTGATGTAATTTGTTTGCTTCAATGGGATACAGAGGGGAGGAGAGGCGATAGCCCACAGCAGGAGACATAATAACACATCGTGGAGAAACAAGCATTCTGAAAGAATACATCTCAAACATATTCCAACAAAATTGAAGCCTAATCCTTGATAACATCAACTGATTAAGTTAAGTAGTTCAAAGAGTTACCCACAGTACACGTTCATTCATTACATGACACGCGGCGCTTTGAAGACTACATACGCTTCTTACCAAAACATACAGAATGCCACCTCAGACGGTTAGTCGATTTATGACTGGATCTGAAGTTGAAACAACATTTAAAGAGGTGGTTTAACAAATAATGATCACACCACCATAACCTTGTTACCTGTCTCTTTATACGGGGGAGAGGGTGAGGGGGGAGGGGTAGAGAACGTAGCCCCGACACGGCAGAGTGGTTAGTGAGCAGGCTTATCCAGTGACAGTATAAACACAATGTAGTCTAGGCCGTCGACCAACTCGCGGCAAGCACTCCTATCCTTTAGAGCAGGCGTGGCCAACCTTTTCAGCAGGCGGGCCAAATTTCAGAAATAAAATTTCCTGCCGGGCCACGCACCTATTTTTTTTCTTAATTAAAGTAAACAAGCAAGCGTGCTACAGCTTCGACCATATCGTCGCTTCCCACTCCGCGGGCCGCAACATGACTCCCGGCGGGCCGCATGCGGCCCGCGGGCCTCGTGTTGCCCACCCCTGCTTTAGAGACTCCTGCAGCTTCATCTGAGTAATTCCCTTATTATTCATATGTGTCTCTAATTCTCTTCTCCTTGTGTTTTTATGTCACCCTCTATTTATTGTGCTCTGTGGGCTCTATACGAAAGACTGTTCTAGTTATACTATTAATAGTCAGTCACAAGGAAGTAAACACATAATAAGTTGCGTGTTTCATTCTTCCGCCTTTTGTATCCCAGTGGAGCATACGACTTCAATCAGCTCACGCCAGGCTTTCCTCTGTAGAACTGCTCGTGATTGGTTAGATTTTGCAGCTAAAACAGCAGTAAGCCAAATAGGCCTATTATTATGATAAGACACCCAAAAAAAAACAACCCGATAGCTACTCTATGTTTAAATGAATCATTGTCTCCGTACACAAAATCAAGCTGCATTTATCAATTATAGTGTGAGTGCTAAGCAACTTATAAAGGTAGAACGGAAAGACACTTAGAGACACACTGAGTAGATGAAAATATACCAGCATGGGTGGAAAAGAGAGACAATCAGTCTTCAGGAATCCGTGTGCAGCTGAAAGGCTATAAAACGCCGTCTTTGTCGATTTCTCAAAATCTAATAAAATGTGGTCGTAATGTGAACAAACAAAAAGCTTTTCATATGCTGTATTGGATTAACAATAAACGACGGATCAAATATAGTCAGGTGTTAGTAATCAGCGAATTCCAGTCGTTTTTGTGTAAACAGATAGAGTTCGTTGTAAATTTGAAATTACCATGGGGATAAAAGATGTTCCACATTCGAACAATACTTGTGACTTTATGTTATAAGTGTTTCAGCTTACGTATTATTCATGTATTCACTTCATGTGATATACGACTCTTTAGTATGCACCTGACGAGATGCAGTGAACTACGCCAGGCAATACATCTTACAACATATTGTTTGTGGCTTCTGCGTATAAATGTACATATACACGTTTTGGTTTTTTTTTTTATTTTACGGGAAGAAGTAGCCAGTATCACGCTAGCAGCCTTTAGCTGTCTCTGACCACATATGTGCTAGGGAACAGTGTTACTTTGATTGTCTGATGGGCTCCGGTAATACACGGGCGAAGCTACTTTTCATGAGACTATATTGCTTTATCGCACGCGCTTGTGTGTTCATGTGTGTGTTCATGTGTGTGTGTGTGTGTGTTCGTGTGTGAGTGTGTGTGTGCGTGTGTGTGAGCGCGCGCATGCGTGTATCTATGAATGTGTTTTGAAGGGTGGTTGTATGTGTTCAGGCAATGATGAGGTTGCATATACCTGCTAAGATATTGCCCATTCCAAGCCATTAGGAACTGTTCAGTCTACTTTACATATGCCAGTGTTAAAATGTGAGCTGTCAACTCTGCCTATAACAAGGAACCACGTCTGGCCAACAACCAAGCAACACATGGTGTGCTATTGACTCTCACTTTTGATATAAATCTGGCTACACACTTCAACACTTAGCGCACACGATGTTTATAGAAGGTGATTCTAAGTTGTCTCTTTAAAAATGACACACGCAAGCTGCTTGTTTATGTATAATGGTATTATTATCAACCCTGCTCATGTGGTGAGAATTCTTCATTACAGGTAATTTTCCCTAATCGTCTAAACAACAGTTGACATTCAGAAATTCGCCTCGTATCATCATAATGAGCACTACAACTGCCGCCATATTCCAACCACCACTGAAGTAATATTGAACTATAAATAGAATACACCCTTCCCATAAATGTTACGAGAACCACAGACCTCATCTTACCCTCCCCCCACCTTTCATGATAATACATGTATATATGTATGTATCTGTGCCCAGGTCTCTGTGTGTGTCTGTCTTGTTGAGCCACTAGGCTAGTTCCTTTTTTACTTGGGAAAGTAAATTACGAGTACCTCATGAGTCGCAGTGGGTTTTCCTGATGGTGGTGGACGATTGTAATTGGGAAAGCTGGCTCACACGCAAAAATAAGTCTACTATGGACTACGCTGGAGTTCAAAACGAGCCCTTAAAATAAAAAAAAATATACACTAGCATTGGTCAATGACACAATGATAATTAGTCGTTATATAACAATATGTATATATATACAATTAATCTGCTGGTTGTTTCGTGTATTAAAATCAAGTGGCGCCTACGTGCTGGCCTGTGTGTATAATGCCTGTTTGTGGTGTACCTATATGTATTAGACATGATACGCCAGTCCGGTTAAACAGTTAAATTTATCCAGTTGTGACTGAAGTCGTAATTCCCCGCTGCTTATGAGATTCGGGCACTTATGGGGTAGAATTTCTCAATGCCATGGAGGGGGGGGGGGGGGGGCTTCGTGGTCTCGAGGTATGGTGTCCGCCTCGAGTGCTGGAGGTCCCGGGTTCATGCCCCGGTGATGACCGGGATTTTTGTCTCGTGGACTTCTAGTAACAAATTTCCCCTGCCCTCTGGGTAGTGAGATCGGACGCCCGTGTGTATTGTTTCGTATGTGAAAAATCCCTTGGCAGTTGAAAATCGAAAAAGAGTAGCGTAACGGTGCTGCCCGGGAAAATTTTCGAATTACAAATCTACCCAAAGTATTTTTCCGGATCCTCCCCGGAGCTACGGAGTTCGTGCATTGAGCTGAGTTTCTCCAGACTCAGGTTTGAGTTAGGAGGAGAACGGAGCACTTATGGGTTACACCCGTGTGCCGTGATGTTGATCCATCGACTAAACTAAACTAATTTCTCAATGCTGTAAGGATGTATGCGAAGCGGGCACTGTGGAGTCTGCTGTGGTTGTTTATGCTCACGTGCAGTGCTCAGATATCAGTTATGATACATGTCAGATATCAGTTGTGCTCGATGTCTGAGATCAGTTGTGCTCGATGTCTGAGATAAGTTGTGCTCGGTGTCTGCTATCAGTTGTGCTCAATGTCTGAGATCAGTTTCGCTCGATGCCAGAAACGAGATGCTCTGGTTATTTCAAATCCGTTGATTCATGTTGACATTGAGGCCGAAACTGAATATTACAAGTGTATGTCTGCAGACTGCTTCCACAGTATCTCCAATTTCTCACCTTCTTAATCGAATTCCTTTATTTATTATTTTGGCTGTCTATATGACAAATTATAGCTCACGCAGTCACAACGATAAACTAAATTCCGCCAAATTTCGATGAAACTCTTATTCTCTTCCACAGACTTCCGACTCATAAATTAACATGTAACTGTTTGGCTGTTTTGAGGCTGAATGCTGTGCGAGTTTGTCTGGGGTTTCTTTATTTTCTCTATCCCCGTTGTGCGAGTTTGGGGTTTATTTATTTTCTCTATCCCTGTTGTGCGAGTTTGTCTGGGGTTTCCTTATTTTCTCTATCTCCGTTGTGCGAGTTTGTCTGGGGTTTCCTTATTTTCTCTATCCCCGTTGTGCGAGTTTGTCTGGGGTTTCCTTATTTTCTCTATCTCCGTTGTGAGAGTTTGTCTGGGGTTTCCTTATTTTCTTGTTCCCCGTTGTGCTAGTTTGTCTGGGGTTTCCTTATTTTCTCTATCTTCGTTTTGCTAGTTTGTCTAGGGTTTCCTTATTTTCTCTATCTCCGTTGTGCGAGTTTGTCTAGGGTTTCCTTATTTTCTCTATCTCCGTTGTGCTAGTTTGTCTAGGGTTTCCTTATTTTCTCTATCTCCGTTGTGCTAGTTTGTCCAGGGTTTCTTTATTTTCTCTATCCCCGTTGTGAGAGTTTGTCTGGGGTTTCCTTATTTTCTCTATCTCCGTTGTGCGAGTTTGTCTAGGGTTTCCTTATTTTCTTGTTTCCCGTTGTGCTAGTTTGTCTGGGGTTTCCTTATTTTCTCTATCTCCGTTGTGCGAGTTTGTCTGGGGTTTCCTTATTTTCTCTATCCCCGTTGTGCGAGTTTGTCTGGGGTTTCCTTATTTTCTCTATCTCCGTTGTGAGAGTTTGTCTGGGGTTTCTTTATTTTCTTGTTCCCCGTTGTGCTAGTTTGTCTGGGGTTTCCTTATTTTCTCTATCTCCGTTGTGCGAGTTTGTCTGGGGTTTCCTTATTTTCTCTATCCCCGTTGTGCTAGTTTATCTGGGGTTTCTTTATTTTCTTGTTCCACGTTGTGCTAGTTTGTCTGGGGTTTCCTTATTTTCTCTATCTCCGGTTTGCTATTTTGTCTGTGGTTTCTTTATTTTCATGTTCCCCGATGCGCTAGTTTGTCTGGATTTTCCTTACTTTCTTGAACCCCGCTGCGCTAGTTTGTCTGGGGTTTCTTTACTTTCTTGTTCCCCGCAGCGCTAGTTTGTCTGGATTTTCCTTACTTTCTTGAACCCCGCTGCGCTAGTTTGTCTGGGGTTTCTTTACTTTCTTGTTCCCCGCTGCGCTAGTTTGTCTGGATTTTCCTTACTTTCTTGAACCCCGCTGCGCTAGTTTGTCTGGGGTTTCTTTACTTTCTTGTTCCCCGCTGCGCTAGTTTGTCTGGATTTTCCTTACTTTCTTGAACCCCGCTGCGCTAGTTTGTCTGGGGTTTCTTTACTTTCTAGTTCCCCACAGCGCTAGTTTGTCTAGATTTTCCTTACTTTCTTGAACCCCGCTGCGCTAGTTTGTCTGGGGTTTCTTTACTTTCTTGTTCCCCGCTGCGCTAGTTTGTCTGGATTTTCCTTACTTTCTTGAACCCCGCTGCGCTAGTTTGTCTGGGGTTTCTTTACTTTCTTGTTCCCCCCTGCGCTAGTTTGTCTAGATTTTCCTTACTTTCTTGAACCCCGCTGCGCTAGTTTGTCTGGGGTTTCTTTACTTTCTTGTTCCCCACTGCGCTAGTTTGTCTAGATTTTCCTTACTTTCTTGAACCCCGCTGCGCTAGTTTGTCTGGGGTTTCTTTACTTTCTTGTTCCCCGCTGCGCTAGTTTGTCTGGATTTTCCTTACTTTCTTGAACCCCGCTGCGCTAGTTTGTCTGGGGTTTCTTTACTTTCTTGTTCCCCGCTGCGCTAGTTTGTCTGGATTTTCCTTACTTTCTTGAACCCCGCTGCGCTAGTTTGTCTGGGGTTTCTTTACTTTCTAGTTCCCCACAGCGCTAGTTTGTCTAGATTTTCCTTACTTTCTTGAACCCCGCTGCGCTAGTTTGTCTGGGGTTTCTTTACTTTCTTGTTCCCCGCTGCGCTAGTTTGTCTGGATTTTCCTTACTTTCTTGAACCCCGCTGCGCTAGTTTGTCTGGGGTTTCTTTACTTTCTTGTTCCCCCCTGCGCTAGTTTGTCTAGATTTTCCTTACTTTCTTGAACCCCGCTGCGCTAGTTTGTCTGGGGTTTCTTTACTTTCTTGTTCCCCACTGCGCTAGTTTGTCTAGATTTTCCTTACTTTCTTGAACCCCGCTGCGCTAGTTTGTCTGGAGTTTCTTTACTTTCTTGTTCCCCGCTGCGCTAGTTTGTCTGGATTTTCCTTACTTTCTTGAACCCCGCTGCGCTAGTTTGTCTGGGGTTTCTTTACTTTCTTGTTCCCCACTGCGCTAGTTTGTCTAGATTTTCCTTACTTTCTTGAACCCCGCTGCGCTAGTTTGTCTGGAGTTTCTTTACTTTCTTGTTCCCCGCTGCGCTAGTTTGTCTGGATTTTCCTTACTTTCTTGAACCCCGCTGCGCTAGTTTGTCTGGGGTTTGCTTAATTTTGTAATCCCTGCTGCGCTAGTTTGTCTTCTTTCTCCATACTATGTGTAAAGGTTCCCCCCCCCCCCCCCATGGCAAACACTGGAGTGAAATTTCAGAGCCTCACATATCCTAGGTCACAACTGATGGGGTGTGGTGGCCAACCCATTACATGCTACCTGTGTTTTTGAGTTGAATTGAGGTAAGAACTGACATCACGGCACTCAGGACATTCCCACACGTGCTTTGTCTCCTCGTTCAACAGCTACCTTTCCTGTCCTGCTAATTCGCACGAAATTATCATGATTGTCTGGTATCCATTTTATGGGAGGTCTGCGTGGCCGAAAGGTTAAGAGCGTTCGCTCTTACACCTCCTTGGCGCTAATGACGGAGTAGTCGGTTGATTCCATATACCGGTAAATTGAACTTAAACGTTGACATGTCGTTCAGAAATCCATGGCAAACTACTGAACTTAAAATTGTGTACAAAATAAGCCTTGGATTGACCGCAAGGTCCTGCTGCAAGGACATGAAAATTGTGATCCATATTATGTTGCTGAGTCAGGCGCAGAACCGTCCAGGTGCAATAACATAACCCTGTACCTCCTGGGGATTGAACTCGCACCACTGCATTGGCAGGCAAGCCCAATAACCCATATGTCACCGCGGTGTACCATATGCATGTACACGCAAGTTATATAAAACCTCAAAGGTGTATTTTCCTTTACAGGGTATTTAGTGCAAACGAAGATTGCCAAAACCACAGTTCTGATCTATGAACCTCCAGCTTCCTAAACGTTGTTCCGCTTTTGAATACGCTTTCTAGAACGCCAGAACAATAAACACATTATCAAGGAAGCCCACAAGGCCTGACAATTCACCCTAAATGTTTTCTAACAATTCACCTCATAGCCCCACATATCCGAAAATCTTTGCTTTTGAGTATTTGTATTTTTATGTGTATTGTCCCTGCCATCTGTTTTTCTTGGCACCGTACCTGTCTCGGGTTTCTTGCACGCTGTCTGATGTAACTCACTGATTCCTGTGTGTGCTGTCGGCACTTGATCTCTTGATGTACGTGCGAATTCTTTATATGTTATTTGTGTCTACTATTCCTCCTACCTTGCTTTCTATCCTTATAACCCCCTACATCCTAACAGAAGAAACGAAAATAAATAAACAGACAAAAATATCTATAGGATACCGGTTTGAACTGGCTATCTAGTAACATCTTTTCGTTGAAAGGAAGTGAAAACAACGGGGGAAACTATGAGGCCATCAAAATATGAACATACAACTATCATTATGACGCACACAAGTCCTGGTGTCTGTCGAGCAGACTGTGCCGACCTACGCTACAAGGACTTCGTGTCCGTGTAGTTGCCACCCAGCGGACTGTGCCGACCTACGCTACAAGGACTTCGTGTCCGTGTAGTTGCCACCCAGCGGACTGTGCCGACCTACTCTATAAGGATCTCGTGTCCGTGTAGCGGCCACCCAGCGGACTGTGCCGACCTACGCTACAAGGACTTCGTGTCCGTGTAGTTGCCACCCAGCGGACTGTGCCGACCTACGCTACAAGGACTTCGTGTCCGTGTAGTTGTCACCCAGCGGACTGTGCCGACCTACGCTACAAGGACTTCGTGTCCGTGTAGTTGCCACCCAGCGGACTGTGCCGACCTACGCTACAAGGACTTCGTGTCCGTGTAGTTGCCACCCAGCGGACTGTGCCGACCTACGCTACAAGGACTTCGTGTCCGTGTAGTTGTCACCCAGCGGACTGTGCCGACCTACGCTACAAGGACTTCGTGTCCGTGTAGTTGCCACCCAGCGGACTGTGCCGACCTACGCTACAAGGACTTCGTGTCCGTGTAGTTGCCACCCAGCGGACTGTGCCGACCTACTCTATAAGGATCTCGTGTCCGTGTAGCGGCCACCCACAAGACTGTGCCGACCTACGCTATCAGGATCTCGTGTCCGTGTAGTTGCCACCCAGCGGACTGTGCCGACCTACGCTATCAGGATCTCGTGTCCGTGTAGTTGCCACCCAGCGGACTGTGCCGACCTACTCTATAAGGATCTCGTGTCCGTGTAGTTGTCACCCAGCGGACTGTGCCGACCTACGCTACAAGGATCTCGTGTCCGTGTAGTTGCCACCCAGCGGACTGTGCCGACCTACTCTATAAGGATCTCGTGTCCGTGTAGCGGCCACCCACAAGACTGTGCCGACCTACGCTATAAGGATCTCGTGTCCGTGTAGTTGCCACCCAGCGGACGGTGCCGACCTACGCTATAAGGATCTCGTGTCCGTGTAGTTGTCACCCAGCGGACTGTGCCGACCTACGCTATAAGGATCTCGTGTCCGTGTAGTTGCCACCCAGCGGACTGTGCCGACCTACGCTATAAGGATCTCGTGTCCGTGTAGTTGCCATCCAGCGGACTGTGCCGACCTACGCTATAAGGATCTCGTGTCCGTGTAGTTGCCACCCAGCGGACTGTGCCGACCTACGCTATAAGGATCTCGTGTCCGTGTAGTTGCCACGCAGCAGACCGGCTAGACTTCTATTTCATGGTTGACATGGACATCCCAGCCTTACTGGAAATGAGAACATGCGTCACATGACCGGACTCAAGGCTGGTGATCGTGTGAGATGGCGAACCATGAAGGTTCGTAGAGTAGATCGTAAAGTACGTGGTGTTTATGGTTAGTGAGAGCTATCTACTAATACCGTGGTCACCTTTTGGTCACTATAGACGTAATATAAAGCAATAAGTTGAGGGTGTAGTTATCAGTGAACACACAAGAGGAGTGTCCGCGGCGTTGAAGTTAAGTTGTCAACGTTTTAATTAATTAAATGTTTGCATATCCTTTACATGACATCGCTGTCAACATCAGCATCTTTCAGCACATTGTTGATTTCTTGGCAAGATTAAGCTCAGTAGTTTGCCATTGCTTTCTGAGCGGCCGGCTCACATACCCCGTAAGTTACCGACGCGATTCAAACCACTGCCGATTCTCACCGTCGTCACGTTACTTACGAGAGTATACGAGATTACGGAGAAAAGTTGCTAACCTCTAGGCCAGGAAGCCGGCTTTAATTAATAAGCTGTCTAAATTAGATTTTTAAGAGGATGCATTTTTCCCATTGCAAAATGTGCATGTGAGACCTGGACACTTACTAAACAAGCTGAACAGCCCATAATTGCCTTTGAATAAAATGTTATAGAAATATAAAATGTTCTAAAAATATCTTGGATGCAGAAAAGAACAAATGAATCCATACACAAGAACTAAACATTGAAGAAGGCTGGCTACTAAAGGCGATAAAACAAAGAAAATTGAAATACAGTAAAACCTCGGTTTTCGTCGATAATCCGTACGAAAACAGTCGGCAAAATCCGAAACCGACCAAAACAGAGGCAATTATTTCCATACGAATCAATGTAAATCCAATTAATTCGTTCTAGACACTCCAAAATAATACCAAAAACACATTTTAGTTAGTTAGTTAGTCTTTCCTCTTGAGCCTCAGGCGACGCATAGGGCAGAAGTCATGGCTCTCCATGTCTGGTGGTTCGCTGCAACCTGTTTTAGATCTTGGATGTTCACATTTTACAGAGAATAATTACCGTGTTTAATACTATTTTCTGGCCCCAGACTTGTCCGAACTCACACCTTCATAGTGCCTAGTAACACTGTCTATGCCAGTGCGACTCTTGTATTTTTCAGACCATCCTATGCTGTCCTTAAAATCACTAAGTATACTTGTACTCGTCGCAGGTATTTTCTTAATGAGATCGGCATACAACATTCTGGCCTTTTCACATATGATTACCTCCGAAACGGAAATGCCGTCTAACTGGTTTTGATTTACCAAAATTAATAATAACTTTTCGACATCTTCAATTGCTTGCGATCTCTTCTTCTTCTGCTGCGTTCATCCGGAGTTTTTTTTTTTTTTTTTTTTTCGGACGTGATTGCGTTGTGCCTGTTTACAGCAGAGCTGCGTTCTTGCGCCGTTAGGCCGACACATCCGACTTCTGCGGACATTAGTTGACCGGGTTAACCTTTACGGGGGCTTGCGATCTCTATTCGTTAGCACATTCACGCCTTTCGCTACATTAGCCTCTTTTATTGCTTCCCTTTTCACCACAATTTAACGTATCTTGGATTGCGACTTACTGAACATGCGGCCGATTTCAGCAATCTTAATGCCGCTTGCATATTTTATTA
Source organism: Cepaea hortensis (assembly GCA_963921405.1). Classification (NCBI taxonomy): domain Eukaryota; kingdom Metazoa; phylum Mollusca; class Gastropoda; order Stylommatophora; family Helicidae; genus Cepaea; species Cepaea hortensis. Next base: position 45,432,094 of record OY992897.1, read on the forward strand.
TTAGCCAGTGATGCTCACGAAAATAAATAAATAAAAAGCCAAACTGAGCAGGATAGCTTTGTTTCCGCAAAATTAGCAGCGAGGTCATGTGGACACGCCGACGAAATCCGAGGCAACCGACGAAAACCGAGAAAACATTTTTCGCGGGAAAAATCGACGAAAACCAAAACAGACGATAACCGAAGGCAATGGAAACCGAGGTTTTACTGTATTTTAGTCTCTTGAAACGTCATGAAAGTTTGGAGAGAACAATCATGGAGGGGTTTATGTCCGGGAAGAGAGGAAGAGGAAGGCCAAAGAGAAGGAGGGTGCAGGACGTGGCGGATGATCTCAAGATGGGTGTATCGGGTGCTTATGACCAAGACCAAGAAGATTTCCGGACAGTAGTTATGAGAGCGAAGTTCTGCAAAGGACATGCTACTTAATGAATGAATGAATGAATGAATGAATGAATCTTTTATCTATTGTTATTAAAGTGCCCAAAAGCTTAAGCACATTGACTTGTTTGAGACTGCTTCCACTCACTTTAATGCTGCATTCGGGAAATCGCACGTGTGCGTGCGTGTGTGTGTGTGTGGGTGGGTGGGTGGGTGGGTCTGTGGGTGTGTGTGTGTGCGTGCGTGCGTGCGTGCGTACGTGTGTGTGTGTGTGCGTGCGTGCGTACGTGTGTGTGTGTGTGTGTGTGTGTGTGTGTGTGTGTGTGTGTGTGTGTGTGTGTGTGTGTGTGTGTGTGTGTGTGTGTGTGTGTGTGTGTGTGTGTGTGTGTGTGTGTGTGTGTGTGTGTGTGTGTGTGTGTGTGTGTGTGTGTGTGTGTGTGTGTGTGTGTGTGTGTGTGTGTGTGTGTGTGTGTGTGTGTGTGTGTGTGTGTGTGTGTGTGTGTGTGTGTGTGTGTGTGTGTGTGTGTGTGTGTGTGTGTGTGTGTGTGTGTGTGTGTGTGTGTGTGTGTGTGTGTGTGTGTGTGTGTGTGTGTGTGTGTGTGTGTGTGTGTGTGTGTTCCTGAAATGTAGTTTTAAAGTAGAATGATAAGAACACCTTGGGCGGATAGAAAGAGTAATTGAGATAACGTGAAATAATTTAACTCACAAAGAGAACTGGTGTGTGTGCGTGTGTGTGTGTGCGCGCGCGCGTGTGTGTGTGTGTGTGTGTGTTAGTTACGATTACCTAAAACCAATTGTGAAAATCAACAACAAGCGATCTGCTCCCAAATCTTCTGCGAATGACTTTAAACCCGGATATGCCGGAACTGTGAGAATTCGTTCACTGCGCTAAGCTACATGCGTCCACCTGACCGGAAGTAGGACAACATATGTTGGACTTAACAAGACGAGGAAGAAGCATCGCGCAGAATCCGCCACAGGTTAGGAATAATAAGGCTACTGGACTACGTGAAATGCATGTTTGTCGCACTATTATGGACGTCTCGGCATCGTCCAGAGCCGTTTATTATCCTGTTACCCACCATAGCTGGCTCTATGGTCAAGGGCTTACGAAAGCAATTCGTAATCCCGCATACCGCATTCGATAGACTGCTGCGGGTGATTTGGAAGCTGGCCGCCTTATGTTGGTTTTCATTCAATGATAATCAGTGCCGGTCGTTCAGAAAGCATTGGCAAACTATTGAAGGTAAACTTGCCAAGATATCACAAACAGCCAAAAAATGCTGGGCTTGACTGCGACGTCTTGTAAAGGATATGCAGCTAACTTAACACATGATAAGGCAGTGGCTAGCACACATGTCTACCGGCCTGGTGTTCATGTGTTCGAATCTCCTTTGAGGCGGATTGTTGTTTAAATGACTTGGGCTTACAGGTCAGCCCAGCCTAAAAAAGGTGCAGGATATAGCATGGGAAATAAAATCAGTCAACTTTATATCGTCGTATTGTCGAGTCATTGATTGAAGATAGCCGCGTTGTGGCGTGGTCACAGGCTGTAAAGTCACAGGATGTAAAGTCACAATATGTGAAGTTACTGACTGTATAGTCACAATCTGTACAGTTATAATCTGTAAAGTTACAATCTGTAAAGTCACAAGCTGTAAAGTCACAGGCTGTAAAGTTACAATCTGTAAAGTCACAATCTGTAAAGTTATAATCTGTAAAGTTATAATCTGTAAAGTTACAATCTGTAAAGTTATAATCTGTAAAGTTACAATCTGTAAAGTCACAGGCTGTAAAGTCACAATCTGTAAAGTTATAATCTGTAAAGTTACAATCTGTAAAGTCACAGGCTGTAAAGTTACAATCTGTAAAGGCACAGGCTGTAAAGTCACAATCTGTAAAGTTACAATCTGTAAAGTTACAATCTGTAAAGTTACAATCTGTAAAGTCACAGGCTGTAAAGTCACAATCTGCTAAGTCACAGGCTGTAAAGTCACAGGCTGTAAAGTCACAGACTGTAAAGTCACAATCTGTAAAGTCGCAGGCTGTAAAGTCACAATCTGTAAAGTCACAGGCTGTAAAGTCACAATCTGTAAAGTCACAGGCTGTAAAGTCGCAGGCTGTAAAGTCACAATCTGTAAAGTCACAGGCTGTAAAGTCGCAGGCTGTAAAGTCACAATCTGTAAAGTCACAGGCTGTAAAGTCACAATCTGTAAAGTCACAGGCTGTAAAGTCACAGGCTGTAAAGTCACAATCTGTAAAGTCACAGGCTGTAAAGTCACAGGCTGTAAAGTCACAATCTGTAAAGTCACAGGCTGTAAAGTCACAGGCTGTAAAGTCACAATCTGTAAAGTCACAGGCTGTAAAGTCACAATCTGTAAAGAGTGAAAAACAAATATATAGACCCCTATACACGCCTTAATGCGCACTAGGCATATGGTGCTAGACCCATATTTTATTAGAACAATCGGTACTCGAGGTGCGGTGGCAATCACACTGACGGCAATCGGTACTCGAGGTGTGGTGGCTATCACACTGACGGCAATCGGTACTCGAGGTGTGGTGGCTATCACACTGACGGCAATCGGTACTCGAGGTGTGGTGGCTATCACACTGACGGCAATCGGTACTCGAGGTGTGGTGGCTATCACACTGACGGCAATCGGTACTCGAGGTGTGGTGGCTATCACACTGACGGCAATCGGTACTCGAGGTGTGGTGGCTATCACACTGACGGCAATCGGTACTCGAGGTGTGGTGGCTATCACACTGACGGCAATCGGTACTCGAGGTGTGGTGGCTATCACACTGACGGCAATCGGTACTCGAGGTGTGGTGGCTATCACACTGACGGCAATCGGTACTCGAGGTGTGGTGGCAATCACACTGACGGCAATCGGTACTCGAGGTGCGGTGGCTATCACACTGACGGCAATCGGTACTCGAGGTGCGGTGGTTATCACACTGACGGCAATCGGTACTCGAGGTGCGGTGGTTATCACACTGACGGCAATCGGTACTCGAGGTGCGGTGGCTATCACACTGACGGCCTTTACTTCCCAAGGCATCCACTTGTGCCAATGTTAGACTTGGTCTGAGAGCATTGTGTGTACCTGATGACGTGGAACTCTATAAATAATGGACAATATCTTTACAATGTAAATGTCCTTTTGGTAGCTTTGCCTCAAGGCAACCAAAATGTTACACCCACTCCGTGGTTGACTGGGTTATATTTTAAACTCGGCCTCCATACGAATCCCAACCCATGGCCAGCTGTCTGGCAGGCAAGTGTCTGCCCACAACGTTATGTCGGATCCCGTGTATATAGTGAACTGCATAAACAAGAGATCAAATGATCACATTTTTAACGGCACTGGGGGAAAATAGGCAACTATTGAAAATTACACCAACATAGTAGACTGTCTGCGCGTGGCCATAATGTAGATCTCATCATCCAGTGCCTTGCCGGCTGGCGTGTGCGACCATGCCTCTCCACAAATTACGATCTCAGATGTCATGGAATATTTCGTGTGCTGACTCACCTTTCATGCCATGACACAAAACTGTCAAGAATCTTCTCACGGTGTATTCCTCTATCTCTCTTTCTGCTGAAAATACTCGAAGTTAATCCCACGAAAGAGAGAACTTTCGAGAGGCAAACAGATCATACAGGTATTCGAGAATACGGGAGTTTAGATTTACAAAGAACTGAAGAAAATTCTTCAGAATATTCAACCGTTAAATGGCATGTTCAGCTGATTTCAACACTTCTACAGACTAACTAGGCTTTTTAAAATGATTATGATGGTGATAATGATATGATGATGACGATGCTGATGAAAGGATTGCGATGGTGATGATGAAAAGATGATGATGGTAACGATGATAATGAGGATGATGATGGTGACGACGACAAGGACGACGACGATGATAATGGTGATAATGATGACAATGGTGATAATGATCATAATGACTATGATGATGATGAAGATGATGATGATAGAGAGCATGCTGAAAGAATGATGATGACGACGATGACGATGATGATGATAAAAGCATGTTGAAAGGAGGATGATGATGATGATGATGATGATGATGATGATGATGATGATGATGATGATGATGATGATGATGATGATGATGACGACGACGACGACGACGACGACGATGATGATGAACGAATTATTATTATTATTATTATTATTATTATTATTATTATTATTATTATTTTGATTGACCTAGTGACAATCTAACAATAGAGTTAGATAACCGACAAACATTACGTGACTTTCAAATGAACTACATAGAACGAGTATTGTGTGTGAACAGAACCGACAGGTCCTGCACTCAAAGAAAATTCACAAGCAAACGTCTGGATTATGCAAACCTGTCAGAGAATGTAGCTTCATTGTTTCCCTTTCATATCGCTTGTTTACACAGCTTTGTCTGTCTTGCAGGTGTTATCGCTGAGCTCGCCTGGATCAAACGGAAGAGATGAGAACCCGTGACATCAACTTGCCCTGTGCTGGTGGTTCAAAAGTTGGACAATTATTGTGTATAACAATTGGGCCAGTGTTCTATCTGAAGAGGTCACCGCTGCCGACAAGGCAGATCTCTCATTTCCGTTAGCTTCTGCGGGTTCAAGGCAGCTCGGCCGTTTCATTTCTAATAAGTTGTAAAAGTGTGTGTATGTGTGTGTGTTTGTGTGTGTGTGTGTGTTTCCCTCGAGAGGCCTAGGACAACACGGCCGTTTGAGTTCAAATAGACGTCAAAAGTGTGTGTTTGTGTTTGTGTGTGTGTGTGTGTGTGTGTGTGTGTGTGTGTGTGTGTGTGTGTGTGTGATTGGCTTCCTCATTTGTAACAGGTATGGAATGGCCGCATGTCAAAATGCCATCCTCATGAAATTGATGATGATGATGATGATGATGATGATGATGATGATGATGATGATGATGATGATGATGATGATGATGTACTACACTCAACCCATACACTGAGCTGAGATTCTCCAGACTCAGGCTTAAGTTAGGAGTAGAACAGAGCATTTATGGGTTACACCCGTGTGCTGTGACATTGATCCGTCGTGTAAACTAAACTAAACTAAACCGGCTTAGAGATGGTGAAAATATAAAATCACTGTTGAAATTAGAGTGCTTAAAAGTGATTTCTTCATCTCTTTTTGAAGATACTATGAACGTATAAAGCGACTTAAAACAAGACAACACAGTCAAAGCTTAATGAAGAGACCGTAAGCACGTTAAGAGGAGACTAAGAGCAAAATTAGATGTTCTCAGCTCAGTGTACGAACTCCGTAGCACCGGCAAGGTTCCTGAAAATACTTTGGGTAGAATTTTAACTAGAAATTTTGCCCGGGCAGCGTCGTTAGGCTATTCTTTTTCGATTTCTAACTGCCAAGGGATTTTTTTACGTTGGCAACAATACACACGGGCGTCCGATCTCACTACCCAGAGACTAGATGAAATTTTGTTACTAGAAGTCCACGTGAAAAATCCCGGCCCTCACCAGCGCTTGAACCCTGGACGTCCAGTTCTCGATGCGGACACCTATACCTCGAGACCACTCAGCCCCCCCCCCCCCCCCTGGGTTTATCGGTTAATCTGTATAACCTTTCTATCCCCAGCCAGTTGTTAGTTTACCTCTTTCTATCCCAGCCAATAATTACTTTGAAGTAATATATGCGTGGGTCTGGTTCATTTGATTACACTGTGGGGTTAAAGTAACGTTATGACAGAGCGAGTTAATGTATCAATACGGTTTTTTTTTTTAAAGTTAGTTGCATATCCTTTACAGGATGTAGCAGTCAACTCCAGCATTGTTTTGGCTGTTTGTGTTCTCTCCAAATCAAAGTCCATATGGAAGGGGCTGAGTATCAGACACTTAAACTTAAAACAGGCTATACAGACCTACATCTGATCAATTACTACTGTCCAAGTGACCATCCACAGGCACTGGACACACTACCATTAACAGAAAAAATGATTGTGTGCGGCGATTTCAACAGCCACTCGCAGAGTTGGGGCTATGATCACATGGACCAGAGAGGAGAGAGACTGGAAGACTGGCAGGATGAGAATAGATTCATCTTGGTTAACAAGTCGTCCGACCCACATACTTTCTACTCGAGATCATGGCACTCTACAACTACACCTGACCTGGCTTTTCATTCACCAGACCTGGAGTGGAACATTACACGAATTGTTGGGAAACAACTAGGTGGCAGTGACCATCGACCAGTCTTTCTAACCGTAGAAAATGAGCTTGTAAGTGAAAGCAGCACCCTCTCGAGGTGGAACTACAAGAAAGCAGACTGGGCAGTGTACAAGCATCGCACCAGCATACTGGTTAGAAACCTGAACACTGAGAAAGACATAAATAAAGTAGTTGAAGAGTTTGGGAAATGCATACTACAGGCAGCGCGAGAAACAGTACCAAGAGGAGCCCGTAAACAATATAAACCCTACTGGAGTAATGAACTGGAACAGTTGCATAATGATGTGGAAGTATGTAGAAAGCAAGCAGAGGCCACACCCAGCCAAAAGCACCACAATAAATTCCAGCATGCAAAAGCCAAATTTCAAAGGGCCAAGCTGCAGGCTAGACGGAAAAGCTGGCAGGAAACAACAGAGTCTCTGAACTTTGAAAGAGACACAAGGAAATTGTGGAAGCTAATAAAACAACTTAACGATGAGGGCACAGGGAGAAACTCAAAAATTGCACTACATAAAGATGGAAACATCTTAACAAGAAAGCAAGCAGCTGACCATTTTGCGGACTCGTTCGCACAAGATAGCAATATCAAAATTAGTCCAGAGAAACAACAAGAGATTCGAGAGAAACGACAACATACAGGACAGAAGGAAATAGTACATGAGGTTCTGGAGGCACCCATCACAATCAGCGAACTGGAGCTAGCCATATCAAAACTGAAAATGAGAAAGTCACCAGGAGCTGATGGTATCTCCAATGAAATGATCAGGAACCTAGGAACAGAGGCCAAAACAAAGCTGTTGCAGATCTTCAATAACAGCTGGACCTTAGGCAGTGTTCCACAAGCCTGGAGAGAAGCAATCATGATACCCCTCCTAAAATCAGGGAAAGATGGTTCCATTGCCTCTAGCTACAGACCAATTAGCCTCACCAGCTGTCTCTGCAAAACACTGGAGCGCATCATCAATCACAGACTGCAGTGGTACATTGAAAGTAAAAACATCCTTGTGCCGCAGCAGGCTGGCTTTAGGCAGTGCTACTCTACGGAAGATCAGACAGCCTACCTCTCTCAAGAAATTGAGGATGCATTCCAAGAGAAGAAGCTGGTGCTTGCGGCATGGATAGATCTGAAGAAAGCCTTTGACAAAGTCTGGAAAGAAGGTCTGATGAAGATACTGAGAAACTGCAAAGTCAATGGAAGAATGTACAAATGGGTGAAAGCATACTTGCACAACAGAAGAGCCCGAGTACAGATAGACGGACTCAAGAGCAAGAAAGTACTACTGCGTCACGGTGTCCCCCAGGGCGGAGTCTTGTCCCCCACACTTTTTCTAATCTTCATCAATGATCTTGTTGCTCACCTACCGCATGGAATTAAAGCGGCAATGTACGCCGATGACCTGGTTCTATGGAGCACAAATGAATATGCATCAGTGGCCACCAGATTGCTACAAAGAGCTGTAGATACATTTGCTGCATGGGCAAATAGATGGTGTGTCAGCATAAACACTGAAAAGTGCAGCACCACCCTATTTACCCTCTCTCCAAAACAAAAGGCAGGGATTATCCAGATAAATGGAACACCCCTAAGAGAAGATAAAGAACCAACATACCTTGGAGTAACATTTGATGGCAAGCTGACATGGAGAAAGCACATCAACAAAGCAGTAGCAAAAGCCAGAAGGAAAATAGCCATCCTGAGAAAGCTAAGTGGAACCACATGGGGAGCCAGTACGAAAATACTTAGCAAAGTTTACCAACAGAGCATACGACCACACCTGGAATATGGGTCAACTGCGTGGTGTTCAGCATCAAATACCACACTACAAGAGCTGGACAAGGTGCAAAATCAAGCACTTAGAGTCACCACAGGAGGGATGAGATCAACCCCTATAGTGGAAATGGAGAAGATGGGGAGGACACAGGCACTGAGTGAGCGCAGAGATACGAAAACGCTAATACAAGCAGAAAAGTTCCTCAGCTTGCCAGGCCACCCTATGAAGAACAGATTTGAAAACCTAGCTGTGGGGCGGTTGAAAAGAAGTAGTTTTATCCACCAGGCCAAACGACTCTGCAGAGAAACCACTGATCTGCCCACAGTTGGTATCCCCCTAACAACTATTCCAGAGCGAACTCCATGGAAAGATGAGCATAGACTATCATTACAAATCCAGACAAAAGTGAGAGGAATATTTGACAAGGAAGAACAGAACAGTGTGCAGCGCAGAACAGCCACTCTCAGCTTCCTTGATGAAGAATACCCACAGGACCTCTGGATCCGAGTCTACACAGATGGGTCAGCACAAAATGCTGTTCGAAATGGAGGGGCGGGAGTGTACATAGAATACCCAAATAATACTAGGGACACAGCCAGAGTACCGACAGGAAAGTACTGCCATAACTATGATGCCGAAATTGAGGCAATCAAGATAGCAACAGAGAAATTACTAAATAACAGCAATGGTACACAACCTGTGGTGCTACTAACAGATGCAAAATCAGTACTCGAGGCGCTCCTCTCTGGGAAATTGCCAGTACTAAGGACACTACTTTCTGAACTTAGCAGTCAGCATAAAGTCACCATACAGTGGATACCATCCCACTGTGGAGTACCCGGAAACGACAGAGCTGATCAATTGGCTAAGGAAGGAGCCAAAGAGGAACAGCCTGATGTGCCCGTTACATACCACCAAAAGAAAAGAATGATCAAATCAGTCAGAAAGCCACCAAAACCTGCTCAAGATGACTACCACATTATGGACAGACCAGAACAAGTCATCATTCTGCGCCTCAGAACAGGACACAATAGATTACGCAACCACATGTATACAAAATTCAAGATTGGTGAAACAGCCATGTGCACACGTGGATTGGCGTCGCAGACAGCAGAGCACATACTCCAAGACTGCCCAAAATATAACATATCTAGGCAAACCTTCTGGCCTAGAGAGACGACAGTGGAAGATAAACTATATGGACCACTGTGTGAACTGAAAAAAAACAGTTCAATTCATGCAAGAGACGACATTGCAGATATAGACATATTTCAAGCGAACGAAAGAAGAAGAAGAAGAAGAAGTACTCGAGGCGCTCCTGTCTGGGAAATTGCCAGTACTAAGGACACTACTTTCTGAACTTAGCAGTCAGCATAAGGTCACCATACAGTGGATACCATCCCACTGTGGAGTACCCGGGAACGACAGAACTGATCAATTGGCTAAGGAAGGAGCCAAAGAAGAACAGCCTGATGTGCCTGTAACATACCACCAAAAGAAAAGAATGATCAAATCAGTCAGAAAGCCACGAAAACCTGCTCAAGATGACTACCACGTTATGGATAGACCAGAACAAGTCATTATTCTGCGCCTCAGAACAGGGCACAATAGATTACGCAACCACATGTATACAAAATTCAAGATTGGTGAAACAGCCATGTGTACATGTGGATTGGCGTCACAGACAACAGAGCACATACTCCAAGACTGCCCAAAATATAACATATCTAGGCAAACCTTCTGGCCTAGAGAGACGACAGTGGAAGATAAACTCTATGGACCGCTGTGTGAACTGAAAAAGACAGTTCAATTCATACAAGAGACAGCACTGCAGTTATAGACATATTTCAAGAGAACGAAAGAAGAAGAAGAAGAAGAAGAATAAAGAAAATCAACACAAGGCGGTCTGCTGCCAATTCGCCCGCAGCTGTGTTTCGAACGCGGTATGCGGAATGATGACCTGCAACCGTAACACCGTGGTCACGGAGCAGATAACAATACGCGTAGATGTAGTTAATTAATATACGAACAACACGTGGCAGGCCTTACAATACGTAATTCATGCATTTGTAATTAAAATTTATATTGTGACTTGCATTGTACAGAATGTAGTTAACGACACATATGTGCACAAATCAATCCATTTACATAATACCAGGAGGACTGCATGGACAATTAAACAGTGACATCATTCTCACCACGTGCCTCAAAAAATCACGTAGTTTTCATGTTGCATTCAAAGATCTCGGTCCTGGGTGGTTTGGTCAATTCTATTGATGACATCCATCCATGTCATAGTATTAGACCAGCCAGCATCATTTCTCTCGGTCTGCCTCTACATCTCCTGTAGTTAATAGTTCCACTCGTCAAGATGTCCTTCAATGGTTCTCGGTTCGTCTTATTCTATGATCAAAACACCCTTTTTTATAGTTAGTCGACAGATCATTCCCATTGCACATCGAAAAATTCAGTCTATAAGTATTCGTATCCCCTCCTCAGTAAATCCCGCGGCGTGTAGCGGCTCACGACACCAGTTCTGTGTTGGTGTATTCATCTTCTTTGGCTTCCTGCATAGTGCTCTTGTCTCAGAATTCAATACTGAATTTAAGAATCGACATTTCTGCACTCGCGACATTCCCGCACGAGCTCAGTCCCTCTCTTCAAAAGCCACTGAAGAGTTGCCTCCCATGCAACTGGACAATAAGTCCGCCATCTTTTCACTCAAAACTTTGAATATCGTTCAGACCCTCTACTGGTCCACTTCTGGGCCACTCTTCCCAGATACAGATACTCAATGTGTTCAGTTGTACTCTCTACTCGCTTACATAGAGCCTTCCCCACATTATCTGAAGTAAACTAGCTCTCCACCCAAACAGGCAGCAGCCGCTAGACCAGTGATTCTCAACCTTTTTGGCCCATGCACTCTGTCACCATATGTCAGAATGTCGTGTCCTACTTTCCAGCGAACGAAAGAAGAAGTATTCCCTCCTTTCCAAAATGGTCAGTCTCAAAAGATGCATTTTTTATATTCACAATATTTTATTAACACACCAGATTAATCACATCACAATAAACAAACAGTTAAACTGTCAAAGAATTGTCATTTAATACACGATACCAGAATGCCAGAAAATTGTGCTTCATCAAACAAAACGCTCAACAGGAAACCAGGATATTGCGCCTGAAGCCATTTTGAGTCTGTCAATTTGTAGTCATAATTGACCACATCACTCCTGGACAACCGATCGGTGTATTACAAATATGGATCCGCCACCATATGTCTGACACACTTTAAGGCGTAAAAAAAAGGATTGCTTAGCTGACATCACACCGGCGAAGGGGATTACGGACGTAGTTAGTAATCCTACATACCGCGTTCGAAACACAGCTGAAGACAATTTGGCAGAAGACCGCCTTACATTGTTTTTTTTTTATGAAATAGTATGAGTGCCGGTCGTTCAGAAAGTAATGGCAAACTACTGAACGTAAACTTGCCCAGGAATCACGAACAGCCAAAAAACGCTGGGGTTGACTGTTACGTCCCGTAAAGGATATGCAGCTAACTTTTTTTTTACCTTACACCACGTGAACAAGTCCTTTAACTTACACTATATACCCAATACACCTTGTGGCGTGAAAAGTGGGTCTCTCTCTCTCTCATTCTCTCTCTCTCTCTCTCTCTCTCTCTCTGTATGTCTCTCTCACTCTGTGTATGTCTCTCTCTCTCTCTCTGTGTATGTCTCTCTCACTCTGTGTATGTCTCTCTCTCTCTCTGTGTATGTCTCTCTCTCTCTCTGTGTATGTCTCTCTCTCTCTCTGTGTATGTCTCTCTCTCTCTCTGTGTATGTCTCTCTCTCTGTGTATGTCTCTCTCTCTCTGTGTATGTCTCTCTCTCTCTGTGTATGTCTCTCTCTCTCTGTGTATGTCTCTCTCTCTCTGTGTATGTCTCTCTCTCTATGTATGTCTCTCTCTCTCTCTGTGTATGTCTCTCTCTCTCTGTGTATGTCTCTCTCACTCTGTGTATGTCTCTCTCTCTCTGTGTATGTCTCTCTCACTCTGTGTATGTCTTTCTCTCTCTCTCTCTCTCTCTCTCTCTGTATGTCTCTCTCACTCTGTGTATGTCTCTCTCTCTCTGTGTATGTATCTCTCACTCTGTGTATGTCTTTCTCTCTCTCTCTCTCTGTGTATGTCTCTCTCACTCTGTGTATGTCTTTCTCTCTCTCTCTCTCTCATTCTCTCTCTCTCTGTATGTCTCTCTCACTCTGTGTATGTCTTTCTCTCTCTCTCTCTCTCATTCTCTCTCTCTGTATGTCTCTCTCACTCTGTGTATGTCTTTCTCTCTCTCACTCTGTGTATGTCTCTCTCTCTCTCTCTGTGTATGTCTCTCTCTCTGTGTATGTCTCTCTCTCTCTCTCTGTGTATGTCTCTCTCACTCTGTGTATGTCTCTCTCTCTGTATGTCTCTCTCTCTGTATGTCTCTCTCACTCTGTGTATGTCTCTCTCTCTCTCTCTCTGTATGTCTCTCTCTCTCTCTGTGTATGTCTCTCTCACTCTGTGTATGTCTTTCTCTCTCTCTCTGTGTATGTCTCTCTCTCTCTCTGTATGTCTCTCTCACTCTGTGTATGTCTCTCTCTCTCACTCTGTGTATGTCTCTCTCTCTCTGTATGTCTCTCTCTCTCTGTATGTCTCTCTCACTCTGTGTATGTCTCTCTCTCTCTCTCACTCTGTGTATGTCTCTCTCTCTGTGTATGTCTCTCTCACTCTGTGTATGTCTCTCTCTCTCTCTGTGTATGTCTCTCTCTCTGTGTATGTCTCTCTCTCTCTCTCACTCTGTGTATGTCTCTCTCTCTCTGTATGTCTCTCTCTCTGTATGTCTCTCTCTCTCTCTGTATGTCTCTCTCTCTGTATGTCTCTCTCTGTATGTCTCTCTCTCTCTCTGTATGTCTCTCTCTCTCTGTATGTCTCTCTCTCTGTATGTCTCTCTCTCTCTGTATGTCTCTCTCTCTGTATGTCTCTCTCTCTCTCTGTATGTCTCTCTCTCTCTGTATGTCTCTCTCTCTCTGTATGTCTCTCTCTCTCTCTGTATGTCTCTCTCTCTCACTCTGTGTATGTCTCTCTCACTCTCACTCTGTGTATGTCTCTCTCTCTCTCTGTATGTCTCTCTCACTCTGTGTATGTCTCTCTCTCTCTCTCACTCTGTGTATGTCTCTCTCTCTCTCTCTGTGTATGTCTCTCTCACTCTGTGTATGTCTCTCTCTCTCTCTGTGTGTATGTCTCTCTCTCTCTGTGTATGTCTCTCTCACTCTGTGTATGTCTCTCTCTCTCTCTGTATGTCTCTCTCTCTGTGTATGTCTCTCTCACTCTGTGTATGTCTCTCTCTCTCTGTGTATGTCTCTCTCACTCTGTGTATGTCTTTCTCTCTCTCTCTCTCTCTCTCTCTCACTCTCTCTCTCTCTCTGTATGTCTCTCTCACTCTGTGTATGTCTCTCTCTCTCTCTCTGTATGTCTCTCTCACTCTGTGTATGTCTCTCTCTCTCTCTCTCTCTCTGTATGTCTCTCTCTCTCTGTATGTCTCTCTCACTCTGTGTATGTCTTTCTCTCTCTCTCTCTGTGTATGTCTCTCTCTCTCTGTGTATGTCTCTCTCACTCAGTCTCTCTCTCTCTGTATGTCTCTCTCACTCTGTGTATGTCTTTCTCTCTCTCTCTCTCTCATTTTCTCTCTCTCTCTGTATGTCTCTCTCACTCTGTGTATGTCTCTCTCTCTCTGTGTATGTCTCTCTCACTCTGTGTATGTCTTTCTCTCTCTCTCTCTCTCTCTCTCATTCTCTCTCTCTGTGTATGTCTCTCTCACTCTGTGTATGTCTTTCTCTCTCTCTCTCTCTGTCTCTCTCATTCTCTCTCTCTGTGTATGTCTCTCTCACTCTGTGTATGTCTCTCTCTCTCTCTGTGTATGTCTCTCTCACTCTGTGTATGTCTTTCTCTCTCTCTCTCTCATTCTCTCTCTATCTGTGTATGTCTCTCTCACTCTGTGTATGTCTCTCTCTCTCTGTGTATGTCTTTCTCTCTCTCTCTCTCTCTCTCATTCTCTCTCTCTCTGTGTATGTCTCTCTCACTCTGTGTATGTCTCTCTCTCTCTCTCACTCTGTGTATGTCTCTCTCTCTCTCTGTGTATGTCTCTCTCACTCTGTGTATGTCTCTCTCTCACTCTGTGTATGTCTCTCTCTCTCTCTCTCTTATTCTCTCTCTCTCATTCTCTCTCTGTATGTCTCTCTCACTCTGTGTATGTCTTTCTCTCTCTCTCTCTCTCTCTCATTCTCTCTCTCTGTGTATGTCTCTCTCACTCTGTGTATGTCTTTCTCTCTCTCTCTCTCTCTCATTCTCTCTCTCTGTGTATGTCTCTCTCACTCTGTGTATGTCTCTCTCTCTCACTCTGTGTATGTCTCTCTCTCTCTCTGTGTATGTCTCTCTCACTCTGTGTATGTCTCTCTCTCTCTTTGTATGTCTCTCTCACTCTGTGTATGTCTCTCTCTCTCTCTGTATGTCTCTCTCACTCTGTGTATGTCTTTCTCTCTCTCTATCTCTCTCTCTGTGTGTGTCTCTCTCACTCTGTGTATGTCTCTCTCTCTCACTCTGTGTATGTCTCTCTCTCTCTGTATGTCTCTCTCACTCTGTGTATGTCTCTCTCTCTCTCTGTATGTCTCTCTCACTCTGTGTATGTCTTTCTCTCTCTCTCTCTCTCTGTGTGTGTATGTCTCTCTCACTCTGTGTATGTCTCTCTCTCTCTGTGTGTATGTCTCTCTCACTCTGTGTATGTCTCTCTCTCTCTGTGTGTATGTCTCTCTCACTCTGTGTATGTCTCTCTCTCTCTGTGTGTGTATGTCTCTCTCACTCTGTGTATGTCCCTCTCTCTCTCTCTGTGTATGTCTCTCTCACTCTGTGTATGTCTTTCTCTCTCTCTCTCTCTCTCTCAGTCTCTCTCTCTGTGTATGTCTCTCTCTCTCTCTCTGTGTATGTCTCTCTCTCTGTGTATGTCTTTCTCTCTCTCTCTCTCTCTCATTCTCTCTCTCTCTCTGTATGTCTCTCTCACTCTGTGTATGTCTCTCTCTCTCACTCTGTGTATGTCTCTCTCTCTCACTCTGTGTATGTCTCTCTCACTCTGTGTATGTCTCTCTCTCACTCTGTGTATGTCTCTCTCTCTCTCTCTCTCATTCTCTCTCTCTCTCATTCTCTCTCTCTGTGTATGTCTCTCTAACTCTGTGTATGTCTTTCTCTCTCTCTCTCTCTCTCTCTCATTCTCTCTCTCTGTGTATGTCTCTCTCACTCTGTGTATGTCTTTCTCTCTCTCTCTCTCATTCTCTCTCTCTCTGTGTATGTCTCTCTCACTCTGTGTATGTCTCTCTCTCTCACTCTGTGTATGTCTCTCTCTCTCTCTGTGTATGTCTCTCTCACTCTGTGTATGTCTCTCTCTCTCTGTGTATGTCTCTCTCACTCTGTGTATGTCTCTCTCTCTGTGTATGTCTCTCTCACTCTGTGTATGTCTTTCTCTCTCTCTCTCTCTCTCTCTGTGTATGTCTCTCTCACTCTGTGTATGTCTCTCTCTCTCACTCTGTGTATGTCTCTCTCTCTCTGTGTATGTCTCTCTCACTCTGTGTATGTCTCTCTCTCTCTCTGTGTATGTCTCTCTCACTCTGTGTATGTCTTTCTCTCTCTCTCTCTCTGTGTATGTCTCTCTCACTCTGTGTATGTCTCTCTCTCTCTGTATGTCTCTCTCACTCTGTGTATGTCTCTCTCTCTCTGTGTATGTCTCTCTCACTTTGTGTATGTCTCTCTCTCTCTGTGTATGTCTCTCTCACTCTGTGTATGTCTCTCTCTCTCTGTGTATGTCTCTCTCACTCTGTGTATGTCTTTCTCTCTCTCTCTCTCTCATTCTCTCTCTCTGTGTATGTCTCTCTCACTCTGTGTATGTCTCTCTCTCTCTCTCACTCTGTGTATGTCTCTCTCTCTCTGTGTATGTCTCTCTCACTCTGTGTATGTCTCTCTCTCTCTGTGTGTATGTCTCTCTCACTGTGTGTATGTCTCTCTCTCACTCTGTGTATGTCTCTCTCTCTCTCTGTGTGTGTATGTCTCTCTCACTCTGTGTATCTCTCTCTCTCTCTCTCACTCTGTGTATGTCTCTCTCTCTCTCACTCTGTGTATGTCTCTCTCTCTCACTCTGTGTATGTCTCTCTCTCTCACTCTGTGTATGTCTCTCTCTCTCTCTCACTCTGTGTATGTCTCTCTCTCTGTGTATGTCTCTCTCACTCTGTGTATGTCTCTCTCTCTCACTCTGTGTATGTCTCTCTCACTCTGTGTATGTCTCTCTCTCTCTGTGTATGTCTCTCTCACTCTGTGTATGTCTCTCTCTCTCTCACTCTGTGTATGTCTCTCTCTCTCTCTCTGTATGTCTCTCTCACTCTGTGTATGTCTCTCTCACTCTGTGTATGTCTCTCTCTCTGTGTATGTCTCTCTCACTCTGTGTATGTCTCTCTCTCTCTGTGTATGTCTCTCTCTCTCTCTGTGTATGTCTCTCTCACTCTGTGTATGTCTCTCTCTCACTCTGTGTATGTCTCTCTCTCTGTGTATGTCTCTCTCTCACTCTGTGTATGTCTCTCTCTCTCTCTGTGTATGTCTCTCTCTCACTCTGTGTATGTCTCTCTCTCACTCTGTGTATGTCTCTCTCTCTCTGTGTATGTCTCTCTCTCTGTGTATGTCTCTCTCTCACTCTGTGTATGTCTCTCTCTCTCTCTGTGTATGTCTCTCTCACTCTGTGTATGTCTCTCTCTCTCTGTATGTCTCTCTCACTCTGTGTATGTCTCTCTCTCTGTCTGTATGTCTCTCTCTCTGTGTATGTCTCTCTCTCTCTCTCTGTGTATGTCTCTCTCTCTCTGTGTATGTCTCTCTCTCTGTGTATGTCTCTCTCTCTCTCTGTGTATGTCTCTCTCACTCTGTGTATGTCTCTCTCTCTCTGTGTATGTCTCTCTCACTCTGTGTATGTCTCTCTCTCTCTGTGTATGTCTCTCTCTCTGTGTATGTATCTCTCACTCTGTGTATGTCTCTCTCTCACTCTGTGTATGTCTCTCTCACTCTGTGTATGTCTCTCTCTCTCTCTCTGTGTATGTCTCTCTCTCTGTGTATGTCTCTCTCTCACTCTGTGTATGTCTCTCTCTCACTCTGTGTATGTCTCTCTCTCTCTCTGTGTATGTCTCTCTCTCTCTCTCTGTATGTCTCTCTCTCACTCTGTGTATGTCTCTCTCTGTGTGTATGTCTCTCTCTCACTCTGTGTATGTCTCTCTCACTCTGTGTATGTCTCTCTCTCACTCTGTGTATGTCTCTCTCACTCTGTGTATGTCTCTCTCACTCTGTGTATGTCTCTCTCTCTCACTCTGTGTATGTCTCTCTCTCACACTCTGCGTATGTCTCTCTCACTCTGTGTATGTCTCTCTCACTCTGTGTATGTCTTTCTCTCTCTCTCTCTCTCTCTCATTCTCTCTCTCTGTGTATGTCTCTCTCACTCTGTGTATGTCTTTCTCTCTCTCTCTCTCATTCTCTCTCTCTCTGTGTATGTCTCTCTCACTCTGTGTATGTCTCTCTCTCTCACTCTGTGTATGTCTCTCTCTCTCTCTGTGTATGTCTCTCTCACTCTGTGTATGTCTCTCTCTCTCTGTGTATGTCTCTCTCACTCTGTGTATGTCTCTCTCTCTGTGTATGTCTCTCTCACTCTGTGTATGTCTTTCTCTCTCTCTCTCTCTCTCTCTCTCTCTGTGTATGTCTCTCTCACTCTGTGTATGTCTCTCTCTCTCACTCTGTGTATGTCTCTCTCTCTCTGTGTATGTCTCTCTCACTCTGTGTATGTCTCTCTCTCTCTCTGTGTATGTCTCTCTCACTCTGTGTATGTCTTTCTCTCTCTCTCTCTCTGTGTATGTCTCTCTCACTCTGTGTATGTCTCTCTCTCTCTCTGTATGTCTCTCTCACTCTGTGTATGTCTCTCTCTCTCTGTGTATGTCTCTCTCACTTTGTGTATGTCTCTCTCTCTCTGTGTATGTCTCTCTCACTCTGTGTATGTCTCTCTCTCTCTCTCTGTGTATGTCTCTCTCACTCTGTGTATGTCTTTCTCTCTCTCTCTCTCTCTCATTCTCTCTCTCTGTGTATGTCTCTCTCACTCTGTGTATGTCTCTCTCTCTCTCTCACTCTGTGTATGTCTCTCTCTCTCTGTGTATGTCTCTCTCACTCTGTGTATGTCTCTCTCTCTCTGTGTGTATGTCTCTCTCACTGTGTGTATGTCTCTCTCTCACTCTGTGTATGTCTCTCTCTCTCTCTCTGTGTGTATGTCTCTCTCACTCTGTGTATCTCTCTCTCTCTCTCTCTCACTCTGTGTATGTCTCTCTCTCTCTCACTCTGTGTATGTCTCTCTCTCTCTCACTCTGTGTATGTCTCTCTCTCACTCTGTGTATGTCTCTCTCTCTCTCTCACTCTGTGTATGTCTCTCTCTCTGTGTATGTCTCTCTCACTCTGTGTATGTCTCTCTCTCTCACTCTGTGTATGTCTCTCTCACTCTGTGTATGTCTCTCTCTCTCTGTGTATGTCTCTCTCACTCTGTGTATGTCTCTCTCTCTCTCACTCTGTGTATGTCTCTCTCTCTCTCTGTATGTCTCTCTCACTCTGTGTATGTCTCTCTCACTCTGTGTATGTCTCTCTCTCTGTGTATGTCTCTCTCACTCTGTGTATGTCTCTCTCTCTCTGTGTATGTCTCTCTCTCTCTCTGTGTATGTCTCTCTCACTCTGTGTATGTCTCTCTCTCACTCTGTGTATGTCTCTCTCTCTGTGTATGTCTCTCTCTCACTCTGTGTATGTCTCTCTCTCTCTGTGTATGTCTCTCTCTCACTCTGTGTATGTCTCTCTCTCACTCTGTGTATGTCTCTCTCTCTCTGTGTATGTCTCTCTCTCTGTGTATGTCTCTCTCTCACTCTGTGTATGTCTCTCTCTCTCTCTGTGTATGTCTCTCTCACTCTGTGTATGTCTCTCTCTCTCTGTATGTCTCTCTCACTCTGTGTATGTCTCTCTCTCTGTCTGTATGTCTCTCTCTCTGTGTATGTCTCTCTCTCTCTCTCTGTGTATGTCTCTCTCTCTCTGTGTATGTCTCTCTCTCTGTGTATGTCTCTCTCTCTCTCTGTGTATGTCTCTCTCACTCTGTGTATGTCTCTCTCTCTCTGTGTATGTC
>OY992897.1:45454230-45461730 GCA_963921405.1 Cepaea hortensis
CTCTCTCACTCTGTGTATGTCTTTCTCTCTCTCTCTCTCTGTGTATGTCTCTCTCACTCTGTGTATGTCTCTCTCTCTCTGTATGTCTCTCTCACTCTGTGTATGTCTCTCTCTCTCTGTGTATGTCTCTCTCACTTTGTGTATGTCTCTCTCTCTCTGTGTATGTCTCTCTCACTCTGTGTATGTCTCTCTCTCTCTGTGTATGTCTCTCTCACTCTGTGTATGTCTTTCTCTCTCTCTCTCTCTCATTCTCTCTCTCTGTGTATGTCTCTCTCACTCTGTGTATGTCTCTCTCTCTCTCTCACTCTGTGTATGTCTCTCTCTCTCTGTGTATGTCTCTCTCACTCTGTGTATGTCTCTCTCTCTCTCTGTGTATGTCTCTCTCCTCTGTGTATGTCTCTCTCTCACTCTGTGTATGTCTCTCTCTCTCTCTGTGTATGTCTCTCTCCTCTCTGTGTATGTCTCTCTCTCTCACTCTGTGTATGTCTCTCTCTCTCACTCTGTGTATGTCTCTCTCTCTCTCGTGTATGTCTCTCTCTCTCTCTCTCACTCTGTGTATGTCTCTCTCTCTGTGTATGTCTCTCTCACTCTGTGTATGTCTCTCTCTCTCACTCTGTGTATGTCTCTCTCACTCTGTGTATGTCTCTCTCTCTCTGTGTATGTCTCTCTCACTCTGTGTATGTCTCTCTCTCTCTCACTCTGTGTATGTCTCTCTCTCTCTCTCTGTATGTCTCTCTCACTCTGTGTATGTCTCTCTCACTCTGTGTATGTCTCTCTCTCTGTGTATGTCTCTCTCACTCTGTGTATGTCTCTCTCTCTGTGTATGTCTCTCTCTCTCTCTGTGTATGTCTCTCTCACTCTGTGTATGTCTCTCTCTCACTCTGTGTATGTCTCTCTCTCTGTGTATGTCTCTCTCTCACTCTGTGTATGTCTCTCTCTCTCTGTGTATGTCTCTCTCTCACTCTGTGTATGTCTCTCTCTCACTCTGTGTATGTCTCTCTCTCTGTGTATGTCTCTCTCTCTGTGTATGTCTCTCTCTCACTCTGTGTATGTCTCTCTCTCTCTCTGTGTATGTCTCTCTCACTCTGTGTATGTCTCTCTCTCTCTGTATGTCTCTCTCACTCTGTGTATGTCTCTCTCTCTGTCTGTATGTCTCTCTCTCTGTGTATGTCTCTCTCTCTCTCTCTGTGTATGTCTCTCTCTCTGTGTATGTCTCTCTCTCTGTGTATGTCTCTCTCTCTCTCTCTGTGTATGTCTCTCTCACTCTGTGTATGTCTCTCTCTCTCTGTGTATGTCTCTCTCACTCTGTGTATGTCTCTCTCTCTCTGTGTATGTCTCTCTCTCTGTGTATGTATCTCTCACTCTGTGTATGTCTCTCTCTCACTCTGTGTATGTCTCTCTCACTCTGTGTATGTCTCTCTCTCTCTCTCTGTGTATGTCTCTCTCTCTCTGTGTATGTCTCTCTCTCACTCTGTGTATGTCTCTCTCTCACTCTGTGTATGTCTCTCTCTCTCTCTGTGTATGTCTCTCTCTCTCTCTCTGTATGTCTCTCTCTCACTCTGTGTATGTCTCTCTCTGTGTGTATGTCTCTCTCTCACTCTGTGTATGTCTCTCTCACTCTGTGTATGTCTCTCTCTCACTCTGTGTATGTCTCTCTCACTCTGTGTATGTCTCTCTCACTCTGTGTATGTCTCTCTCTCTCTCACTCTGTGTATGTCTCTCTCTCTCACACTCTGCGTATGTCTCTCTCACTCTGTGTATGTCTCTCTCACTCTGTGTATGTCTCTCTCACTCTGTGTATGTCTCTCTCACTCTGTGTATGTCTCTCTCTCACTCTGTGTATGTCTCTCTCTCACTCTGTGTATGTCTCTCTCACTCTGTGTATGTCTCTCTCACTCTGTGTATGTCTCTCTCACTCTGTGTATGTCTCTCTCTCACTCTGTGTATGTCTCTCTCTCTCTCTGTGTATGTCTCTCTCACTCTGTGTATGTCTTTCTCTCTCTCTCTCTCATTCTCTCTCTCTCTGTATGTCTCTCTCACTCTGTGTATGTCTCTCTCTCTCTGTGTATGTCTCTCTCACTCTGTGTATGTCTTTCTCTCTCTCTCTCATTCTCTCTCTCTGTGTATGTCTCTCTCACTCTGTGTATGTCTCTCTCTCTGTGTATGTCTTTTTCTCTCTCTCTCTCTCTCATTCTCTCTCTCTGTGTATGTCTCTCTCACTCTGTGTATGTCTCTCTCTCTCTCACTCTGTGTATGTCTCTCTCTCTCTCTGTGTATGTCTCTCTCACTCTGTGTATGTCTCTCTCTCACTCTGTGTATGTCTCTCTCTCTCTCTCTCTCTCATTCTCTCTCTCTCATTCTCTCTCTCTGTATGTCTCTCTCACTCTGTGTATGTCTTTCTCTCTCTCTCTCTCTCTCATTCTCTCTCTCTGTGTATGTCTCTCTCACTCTGTGTATGTCTTTCTCTCTCTCTCTCTCATTCTCTCTCTCTGTGTATGTCTCTCTCACTCTGTGTATGTCTCTCTCTCTCACTCTGTGTATGTCTCTCTCTCTCTCTCTCTGTGTATGTCTCTCTCACTCTGTGTATGTCTCTCTCTCTCTGTGTATGTCTCTCTCACTCTGTGTATGTCTCTCTCTCTCTGTATGTCTCTCTCACTCTGTGTATGTCTTTCTCTCTCTCTCTCTCTGTGTATGTCTCTCTCACTCTGTGTATGTCTCTCTCTCTCACTCTGTGTATGTCTCTCTCTCTCTCTGTATGTCTCTCTCACTCTGTGTATGTCTCTCTCTCTCTGTGTATGTCTCTCTCACTCTGTGTATGTCTTTCTCTCTCTCTCTCTCTCTCTCTGTGTGTATGTCTCTCTCACTCTGTGTATGTCTCTCTCTCTCTCTCTCTGTGTATGTCTCTCTCACTCTGTGTATGTCTCTCTCTCTCTCTGTGTGTATGTCTCTCTCACTCTGTGTATGTCTCTCTCTCTCTCTGTGTGTATGTCTCTCTCACTCTGTGTATGTCTCTCTCTCTCTGTGTATGTCTCTCTCACTCTGTGTATGTCTTTCTCTCTCTCTCTCTCTCATTCTCTCTCTCTCTGTGTATGTCTCTCTCTCTCTCTCTGTATGTCTCTCTCTCTGTGTATGTCTTTCTCTCTCTCTCTCTCTCTCTCATTCTCTCTCTCTCTCTCTCTGTATGTCTCTCTCACTCTGTGTATGTCTCTCTCTCACTCTGTGTATGTCTCTCTCTCTCACTCTGTGTATGTCTCTCTCACTCTGTGTATGTCTCTCTCACTCTGTGTATGTCTCTCT
Source organism: Cepaea hortensis (assembly GCA_963921405.1). Lineage (NCBI taxonomy): Eukaryota > Metazoa > Mollusca > Gastropoda > Stylommatophora > Helicidae > Cepaea > Cepaea hortensis. The sequence goes on from OY992897.1 coordinate 45,457,528, forward strand.
CTCTCTCATTCTCTCTCTCTCTGTGTATGTCTCTCTCACTCTGTGTATGTCTTTCTCTCTCTCTCTCTCTCTCTCATTCTCTCTCTCTCTGTGTATGTCTCTCTCACTCTGTGTATGTCTTTTTCTCTCTCTCTCTCTCTCTCTCATTCTCTCTCTCTGTGTATGTCTCTCTCACTCTGTGTATGTCTCTCTCTCTCACTCTGTGTATGTCTCTCTCTCTCTCTCTGTGTATGTCTCTCTCACTCTGTGTATGTCTCTCTCTCTGTGTATGTCTCTCTCACTCTGTGTATGTCTCTCTCTCTCTGTGTATGTCTCTCTCACTCTGTGTATGTCTTTCTCTCTCTCTCTCTCTCTGTGTATGTCTCTCTCACTCTGTGTATGTCTCTCTCTCTCACTCTGTGTATGTCTCTCTCTCTCTGTGTATGTCTCTCTCACTCTGTGTATGTCTCTCTCTCTCTGTGTATGTCTCTCTCACTCTGTGTATGTCTTTCTCTCTCTCTCTCTCTCTGTGTATGTCTCTCTCACTCTGTGTATGTCTCTCTCTCTCTCTCTGTGTATGTCTCTCTCTTTCTGTGTATGTCTCTCTCTCTCTCTCTGTATGTCTCTCTCACTTTGTGTATGTCTCTCTCTCTCTCTGTGTATGTCTCTCTCACTCTGTGTATGTCTCTCTCTCTCTCTGTGTATGTCTCTCTCACTCTGTGTATGTCTTTCTCTCTCTCTCTCTCTCTCATTCTCTCTCTCTGTGTATGTCTCTCTCACTCTGTGTATGTCTCTCTCTCTCACTCTGTGTATGTCTCTCTCTCTCTGTGTATGTCTCTCTCACTCTGTGTATGTCTCTCTCTCTCTCTGTGTGTATGTCTCTCTCACTGTGTGTATGTCTCTCTCTCACTCTGTGTATGTCTCTCTCTCTCTCTCTCTCTGTGTATGTCTCTCTCACTCTGTGTATGTCTCTCTCTCTCTCACTCTGTGTATGTCTCTCTCTCTCTCACTCTGTGTATGTCTCTCTCTCTCTCACTCTGTGTATGTCTCTCTCTCTCACTCTGTGTATGTCTCTCTCTCTCTCTCTCTCACTCTGTGTATGTCTCTCTCTCTGTGTATGTCTCTCTCACTCTGTGTATGTCTCTCTCTCTCACTCTGTGTATGTCTCTCTCACTCTGTGTATGTCTCTCTCTCTCTGTGTATGTCTCTCTCACTCTGTGTATGTCTCTCTCTCTCACTCTGTGTATGTCTCTCTCTCTCTCTGTGTATGTCTCTCTCACTCTGTGTATGTCTCTCTCACTCTGTGTATGTCTCTCTCTCTCTGTGTATGTCTCTCTCACTCTGTGTATGTCTCTCTCTCAGTGTATGTCTCTCTCTCTCTGTGTATGTCTCTCTCACTCTGTGTATGTCTCTCTCTCACTCTGTGTATGTCTCTCTCTCTCTCTCTGTGTATGTCTCTCTCTCACTCTGTGTATGTCTCTCTCTCTCTCTGTGTATGTCTCTCTCTCACTCTGTGTATGTCTCTCTCTCACTCTGTGTATGTCTCTCTCTCTGTGTATGTCTCTCTCTCTCTGTGTATGTCTCTCTCTCACTCTGTGTATGTCTCTCTCTCTCTCTGTGTATGTCTCTCTCACTCTGTGTATGTCTCTCTCTCTCTGTGTATGTCTCTCTCACTCTGTGTATGTCTCTCTCTCTCTCTCTGTATGTCTCTCTCTCTGTGTATGTCTCTCTCTCTGTGTATGTCTCTCTCTCTCTGTTTATGTCTCTCTCTCTCTCTGTATGTCTCTCTCTCTCTCTCTGTGTATGTCTCTCTCACTCTGTGTATGTCTCTCTCTCTCTGTGTATGTCTCTCTCACTCTGTGTATGTCTCTCTCTCTCTCTGTATGTCTCTCTCTCTGTATGTCTCTCTCACTCTGTGTATGTCTCTCTCTCACTCTGTGTATGTCTCTCTCACTCTGTGTATGTCTCTCTCTCTGTGTATGTCTCTCTCTCTCTGTGTATGTCTCTCTCTCACTCTGTGTATGTCTCTCTCTCACTCTGTGTATGTCTCTCTCTCTCTCTGTATGTCTCTCTCTCTCTGTATGTCTCTCTCTCACTCTGTGTATGTCTCTCTCTCTCTGTGTATGTCTCTCTCTCACTCTGTGTATGTCTCTCTCACTCTGTGTATGTCTCTCTCTCACTCTGTGTATGTCTCTCTCACTCTGTGTATGTCTCTCTCACTCTGTGTATGTCTCTCTCTCTCTCTCACTCTGTGTATGTCTCTCTCTCTCTCACTCTGTGTATGTCTCTCTCTCTCTCACTCTGTGTATGTCTCTCTCTCTCACTCTGTGTATGTCTCTCTCTCTCTCTCTCACTCTGTGTATGTCTCTCTCTCTCTGTGTATGTCTCTCTCACTCTGTGTATGTCTCTCTCTCTCTCACTCTGTGTATGTCTCTCTCACTCTGTGTATGTCTCTCTCTCTCTGTATGTCTCTCTCACTCTGTGTATGTCTCTCTCTCTCTCTCACTCTGTGTATGTCTCTCTCTCTCTCTGTATGTCTCTCTCACTCTGTGTATGTCTCTCTCACTCTGTGTATGTCTCTCTCTCTCTGTGTATGTCTCTCTCACTCTGTGTATGTCTCTCTCTCTCTCTGTGTATGTCTCTCTCTCTCTGTGTATGTCTCTCTCACTCTGTGTATGTCTCTCTCTCACTCTGTGTATGTCTCTCTCTCTCTGTATGTCTCTCTCTCACTCTGTGTATGTCTCTCTCTCACTCTGTGTATGTCTCTCTCTCACTCTGTGTATGTCTCTCTCTCTCTCTGTATGTCTCTCTCTCTCTGTGTATGTCTCTCTCTCACTCTGTGTATGTCTCTCTCTCTCTCTGTGTATGTCTCTCTCACTCTGTGTATGTCTCTCTCTCTCTGTGTATGTCTCTCTCACTCTGTGTATGTCTCTCTCTCTCTGTATGTCTCTCTCTCTCTGTGTGTATGTCTCTCTCTGTGTATGTCTCTCTCTCTGTGTATGTCTCTCTCTCTCTCTGTGTATGTCTCTCTCTCTCTCTGTGTATGTCTCTCTCACTCTGTGTATGTCTCTCTCTCTCTCTGTGTATGTCTCTCTCACTCTGTGTATGTCTCTCTCTCTCTGTGTATGTCTCTCTCTCTCTGTGTATGTCTCTCTCACTCTGTGTATGTCTCTCTCTCACTCTGTGTATGTCTCTCTCACTCTGTGTATGTCTCTCTCTCTCTCTGTGTATGTCTCTCTCTCTGTGTATGTCTCTCTCTCACTCTGTGTATGTCTCTCTCTCACTCTGTGTATGTCTCTCTCTCTCTGTGTATGTCTCTCTCTCTCTGTATGTCTCTCTCTCACTCTGTGTATGTCTCTCTCTCTCTGTGTATGTCTCTCTCTCACTCTGTGTATGTCTCTCTCACTCTGTGTATGTCTCTCTCTCACTCTGTGTATGTCTCTCTCTCACTCTGTGTATGTCTCTCTCACTCTGTGTATGTCTCTCTCACTCTGTGTATGTCTCTCTCACTCTGTGTATGTCTCTCTCTCACTCTGTGTATGTCTCTCTCTCTCTGTGTATGTCTCTCTCACTCTGTGTATGTCTCTCTCTCTGTGTATGTCTCTCTCTCACTCTGTGTATGTCTCTCTCTCTCACTCTGCGTATGTCTCTCTCACTCTGTGTATGTCTCTCTCACTCTGTGTATGTCTCTCTCACTCTGTGTATGTCTCTCTCACTCTGTGTATGTCTCTCTCTCACTCTGTGTATGTCTCTCTCTCACTCTGTGTATGTCTCTCTCACTCTGTGTATGTCTCTCTCACTCTGTGTATGTCTCTCTCACTCTGTGTATGTCTCTCTCTCACTCTGTGTATGTCTCTCTCTCTCTGTGTATGTCTCTCTCACTCTGTGTATGTCTCTCTCTGTGTATGTCTCTCTCACTCTGTGTATGTCTCTCTCTCTGTGTATGTCTCTCTCACTCTGTGTATGTCTCTCTCACTCTGTGTATGTCTCTCTCTCTCTCTGTGTATGTCTCTCTCTCTCACTCTGTGTATGTCTCTTTCTCACTCTGTGTATATCTCTCTCACTCTGTGTATGTCTCTCTCTCTGTGTATGTCTCTCTCACTCTGTGTATGTCTCTCTCACTCTGTGTATGTCTCTCTCTCTCTCTGTATGTCTCTCTCTCTCTCTCACTCTGTGTATGTCTCTCTCTCTCTCACTCTGTGTATGTCTCTCTCTCTCTCACTC
>OY992897.1:45466730-45489230 GCA_963921405.1 Cepaea hortensis
ATGTCTCTCTCACTCTGTGTATGTCTCTCTCTCTCTGTGTATGTCTCTCTCACTCTGTGTATGTCTCTCTCTCTCTGTGTATGTCTCTCTCTCTCTCTGTGTATGTCTCTCTCTCTCTGTGTGTATGTCTCTCTCTCTGTGTATGTCTCTCTCTCTCTCTGTGTATGTCTCTCTCTCTGTATGTCTCTCTCTCTCTGTGTATGTCTCTCTCTCTCTGTGTGTATGTCTCTCTCTCTCTCTGTGTGTATGTCTCTCTCTCTCTGTGTATGTCTCTCTCTCTCTCTGTATGTCTCTCTCACTCTGTGTATGTCTTTCTCTCTCTCTCTCTCATTCTCTCTCTCTGTATGTCTCTCTCACTCTGTGTATGTCTTTCTCTCTCTCTCTCTCATTCTCTCTCTCTCTCTCTCTGTATGTCTCTCTCACTCTGTGTATGTCTCTCTCTCTCTCTCTCTGTGTGTATGTCTCTCTCTCTCTCTCTGTGTATGTCTTTCTCTCTCTCTCTCTCTCTCTCATTCTCTCTCTCTCTGTATGTCTCTCTCACTCTGTGTATGTCTCTCTCTCTCTCTCTCTCATTCTCTCTCTCTCTGTATGTCTCTCTCACTCTGTGTATGTCTTTCTCTCTCTCTCTCTCATTCTCTCTCTCTGTATGTCTCTCTCACTCTGTGTATGTCTCTCTCTCTCTCTGTATGTCTCTCTCACTCTGTGTATGTCTCTCTCTCTGTGTATGTCTCTCTCTCTGTGTATGTCTCTCTCTCTCTCTGTGTATGTCTCTTTCTCTCTCTGTGTATGTCTCTCTCACTCTGTGTATGTCTCTCTCTCTCTCACTCTGTGTATGTCTCTCTCTCTCTCTCACTCTGTGTATGTCTCTCTCTCTCACTCTGTGTATGTCTCTCTCTCACTCTGTGTATGTCTCTCTCTCTCTCTCTCACTCTGTGTATGTCTCTCTCTCTCTGTATGTCTCTCTCACTCTGTGTATGTCTCTCTCTCTCACTCTGTGTATGTCTCTCTCACTCTGTGTATGTCTCTCTCTCTGTGTATGTCTCTCTCACTCTGTGTATGTCTCTCTCTCACTCTGTGTATGTCTCTCTCTCTCTGTGTATGTCTCTCTCACTCTGTGTATGTCTCTCTCACTCTGTGTATGTCTCTCTCTCTGTGTATGTCTCTCTCACTCTGTGTATGTCTCTCTCTCTCTCTGTGTATGTCTCTCTCTCTGTGTATGTCTCTCTCACTCTGTGTATGTCTCTCTCTCACTCTGTGTATGTCTCTCTCTCTCTGTGTATGTCTCTCTCTCACTCTGTGTATGTCTCTCTCTCTCTCTGTGTATGTCTCTCTCTCACTCTGTGTATGTCTCTCTCTCACTCTGTGTATGTCTCTCTCTCTCTCTGTATGTCTCTCTCTCTCTGTGTATGTCTCTCTCTCACTCTGTGTATGTCTCTCTCTCTCTGTGTATGTCTCTCTCACTCTGTGTATGTCTCTCTCTCTCTGTGTATGTCTCTCTCACTCTGTGTATGTCTCTCTCTCTCTGTATGTCTCTCTCTCTCTGTGTATGTCTCTCTCTCTCTGTATGTCTCTCTCTCTGTGTATACCTCTCTCTGTGTATGTCTCTCTCTCTCTGTGTATGTCTCTCTCACTCTGTGTATGTCTCTCTCTCTCTGTGTATGTCTCTCTCACTCTGTGTATGTCTCTCTCTCTCTCTGTGTATGTCTCTCTCTCTCTCTGTGTATGTCTCTCTCACTCTGTGTATGTCTCTCTCTCACTCTGTGTATGTCTCTCTCACTCTGTGTATGTCTCTCTCTCTCTGTGTGTATGTCTCTCTCTCTCTGTGTATGTCTCTCTCTCACTCTGTGTATGTCTCTCTCTCTCTCTGTGTATGTCTCTCTCTCTGTGTATGTCTCTCTCTCACTCTGTGTATGTCTCTCTCTCTCTGTGTATGTCTCTCTCTCACTCTGTGTATGTCTCTCTCTCACTCTGTGTATGTCTCTCTCTCTCTGTGTATGTCTCTCTCACTCTGTGTATGTCTCTCTCTCACTCTGTGTATGTCTCTCTCTCTCTCTCTGTGTATGTCTCTCTCACTCTGTGTATGTCTCTCTCACTCTGTGTATGTCTTTCTCTCTCTCTCTCCCTCTCTCTCTCATTCTCTCTCTCTCTCTCTGTATGTCTCTCTCACTCTGTGTATGTCTCTCTCTCTGTGTTTATGTCTCTCTCACTCTGTGTATGTCTTTCTCTCTCTCTCTCTCTCATTCTCTCTCTCTGTATGTCTCTCTCACTCTGTGTATGTCTTTCTCTCTCTCTCTCTCTCTCATTCTCTCTCTCTGTATGTCTCTCTCACTCTGTGTATGTCTTTCTCTCTCTCTCTCATTCTCTCTCTCTGTATGTCTCTCTCACTCTGTGTATGTCTTTCTCTCTCTCTCTCTCATTCTCTCTCTCTGTATGTCTCTCTCACTCTGTGTATGTCTTTCTCTCTCTCTCTCTCATTCTCCCTCTCTCTGTATGTCTCTCTCACTCTGTGTATGTCTCTCTCTCTCTCTCTCTCTGTGTATGTCTCTCTCTCTCTCTCTCTGTGTATGTCTCTCTCTCTCTGTGTATGTCTCTCTCTCTCTCTCATTCTCTCTCTCTCTGTATGTCTCTCTATCTCTGTGTATGTCTCTCTCTCTCTGTGTATGTCTCTCTCTCTCTCTGTGTATGTCTCTCTCTCGCTCTCTCTCATTCTCTCTCTCTCTCTGTGTCTCTCTCACTCTGTGTATGTCTCTCTCTCTCTCTGTATGTCTCTCTCACTCTGTGTATGTCTCTCTCTCTGTGTATGTCTCTCTCTCTGTGTATGTCTCTCTCTCTCTCTCTCTGTATGTCTCTCTCTCTCTCTCTCTGTGTATGTCTCTCTCTCTGTGTATGTCTCTCTCTCTCTCTGTATGTCTCTCTCTCTGTGTATGTCTCTCTCTCTGTGTATGTCTCTCTCTCTCTCTCTGTATGTCTCTCTCTCTCTCTGTGTATGTCTCTCTCTCTCTCTGTATGTCTCTCTCACTCTGTGTATGTCTTTCTCTCTCTCTCTCTCATTCTCTCTCTCTGTATGTCTCTCTCACTCTGTGTATGTCTTTCTCTCTCTCTCTCATTCTCTCTCTCTCTCTCTGTATGTCTCTCTCACTCTGTGTATGTCTCTCTCTCTCTCTCTCTGTGTGTATGTCTCTCTCTCTGTGTATGTCTTTCTCTCTCTCTCTCATTCTCTCTCTCTCTGTATGTCTCTCTCACTCTGTGTATGTCTCTCTCTCTCTCATTCTCTCTCTCTGTATGTCTCTCTCACTCTGTGTATGTCTTTCTCTCTCTCTCTCTCATTCTCTCTCTCTGTATGTCTCTCTCACTCTGTGTATGTCTCTCTCTCTCTCTGTATGTCTCTCTCACTCTGTGTATGTCTCTCTCTCTCTGTGTATGTCTCTCTCTCTCTCTGTATGTCTCTCTCTCTCTGTGTGTATGTCTCTCTCTCTGTGTATGTCTCTCTCACTCTGTGTATGTCTCTCTCTCTCTCACTCTGTGTATGTCTCTCTCTCTCTCACTCTGTGTATGTCTCTCTCTCTCACTCTGTGTATGTCTCTCTCTCTCTCTCACTCTGTGTATGTCTCTCTCTCTCTCTCACTCTGTGTATGTCTCTCTCTCTCTCTCTGTGTATGTCTCTCTCACTCTGTGTATGTCTCTCTCTCTCACTCTGTGTATGTCTCTCTCACTCTGTGTATGTCTCTCTCTCTCTCTGTGTATGTCTCTCTCACTCTGTGTATGTCTCTCTCTCTCACTCTGTGTGTGTCTCTCTCTCTGTGTATGTCTCTCTCACTCTGTGTATGTCTCTCTCACTCTGTGTATGTCTCTCTCTGTGTGTATGTCTCTCTCACTCTGTGTATGTCTCTCTCTCTCTCTCTGTATGTCTCTCTCTCTGTGTATGTCTCTCTCACTCTGTGTATGTCTCTCTCTCACTCTGTGTATGTCTCTCTCTCTCTGTGTATGTCTCTCTCTCACTCTGTGTATGTCTCTCTCTCTCTCTGTGTATGTCTCTCTCTCACTCTGTGTATGTCTCTCTCTCACTCTGTGTATGTCTCTCTCTCTGTGTATGTCTCTCTCTCTCTGTGTATGTCTCTCTCTCACTCTGTGTATGTCTCTCTCTCTCTGTGTATGTCTCTCTCACTCTGTGTATGTCTCTCTCTCTGTGTATGTCTCTCTCACTCTGTGTATGTCTCTCTCTCTCTGTATGTCTCTCTCTCTGTGTATGTCTCTCTCTCTCTGTATGTCTCTCTCTCTCTGTGTATGTCTCTCTCTCTGTGTATGTCTCTCTCTCTCTCTGTGTATGTCTCTCTCACTCTGTGTATGTCTCTCTCTCTCTGTGTATGTCTCTCTCACTCTGTGTATCTCTCTCTCTCTGTGTAAGTCTCTCTCTCTCTCTGTATGTCTCTCTCACTCTGTGTATGTCTCTCTCTCACTCTGTGTATGTCTCTCTCACTCTGTGTATGTCTCTCTCTCTCTGTGTATGTCTCTCTCTCTGTGTATGTCTCTCTCTCACTCTGTGTATGGCTCTCTCTCACTCTGTGTATGTCTCTCTCTCTCTGTGTATGTCTCTCTCTCTCTGTGTATGTCTCTCTCTCACTCTGTGTATGTCTCTCTCTCTCTCTGTGTATGTCTCTCTCTCACTCTGTGTATGTCTCTCTCACTCTGTGTATGTCTCTCTCTCACTCTGTGTATGTCTCTCTCACTCTGTGTATGTTTCTCTCACTCTGTGTATGTCTCTCTCTCTCACTCTGTGTATGTCTCTCTCTCTCTCACTCTGCGTATGTCTCTCTCACTCTGTGTATGTCTCTCTCACTCTGTGTATGTCTCTCTCACTCTGTGTATGTCTCTCTCACTCTGTGTATGTCTCTCTCACTCTGTGTATGTCTCTCTCTCACTCTGTGTATGTCTCTCTCTCACTCTGTGTATGTCTCTCTCACTCTGTGTATGTCTCTCTCACTCTGTGTATGTCTCTCTCACTCTGTGTATGTCTCTCTCTCACTCTGTGTATGTCTCTCTCTCTGTGTATGTCTCTCTCACTCTGTGTATGTCTCTCTCTCTCTGTGTATGTCTCTCTCACTCTGTGTATGTCTCTCTCTCTGTGTATGTCTCTCTCACTCTGTGTATGTCTCTCTCACTCTGTGTATGTCTCTCTCACTCTCTGTGTATGTCTCTCTCTCTCTCTCACTCTGTGTATATCTCTTTCTCACTCTGTGTATGTCTCTCTCACTCTGTGTATGTCTCTCTCTCTGTGTATGTCTCTCTCACTCTGTGTATGTCTCTCTCACTCTGTGTATGTCTCTCTCTCTCTGTGTATGTCTCTCTCTCTCTCTCACTCTGTGTATGTCTCTCTCTCTCTCACTCTGTGTATGTCTCTCTCTCTCTCACTCTGTGTATGTCTCTCTCTCTCTCACTCTGTGTATGTCTCTCTCTCTCTCTGTATGTCTCTCTCACTCTGTGTATGTCTCTCTCTCTCTCTGTGTATGTCTCTCTCACTCTGTGTATGTCTCTCTCTCTCTCACTCTGTGTATGTCTCTCTCTCTCACTCTGTGTATGTCTCTCTCTCTGTGTATGTCTCTCTCACTCTGTGTATGTCTCTCTCTCTCACTCTGTGTATGTCTCTCTCTCTCTCTCACTCTGTGTATGTCTCTCTCTCTCTCACTCTGTGTATGTCTCTCTCTCTCTGTGTATGTCTCTCTCACTCTGTGTATGTCTCTCTCTCTGTGTATGTCTCTCTCACTCTGTGTATGTCTCTCTCTCTCTCTCACTCTGTGTATGTCTCTCTCTCTCACTCTGTGTATGTCTCTCTCTCTCTGTGTATGTCTCTCTCACTCTGTGTATGTCTCTCTCACTCTGTGTATGTCTCTCTCACTCTGTGTATGTCTCTCTCACTCTGTGTATGTCTCTCTCACTCTGTGTATGTCTCTCTCTCTCTCACTCTGTGTATGTCTCTCTCACTCTGTGTATGTCTCTCTCTCTCTCTCTCTCACTCTGTGTATGTCTCTCTCTCTGTGTATGTCTCTCTCACTCTGTGTATCTCTCTCTCTCTCTCTCTCTCTCTCTCTCTCACTCTGTGTATGTCTCTCTCTCTGTGTGTATGTCTCTCTCACTCTGTGTATGTCTCTCTCACTCTGTGTATGTCTTCTCTCTCTCTCTCTCTCTCTCTCTCTCTCTCTCTCTCTCTCACTCTGTGTATGTCTCTCTCTCTCTCACTCTGTGTATGTCTCTCTCTCTCTCACTCTGTGTATGTCTCTCTCTCTCTCTCACTCTGTGTATGTCTCTCTCTCTCTCTGTATGTCTCTCTCTCTTTCTGTGTATGTCTCTCTCTCTCTGTGTATGTCTCTCTCACTCTGTGTATGTCTCTCTCTCTCTCTCACTCTGTGTATGTCTCTCTCTCTCACTCTGTGTATGTCTCTCTCTCTGTGTATGTCTCTCTCACTCTGTGTATGTCTCTCTCTCTCACTCTGTGTATGTCTCTCTCTCTCTCTCTCACTCTGTGTATGTCTCTCTCTCTCTGTGTATGTCTCTCTCACTCTGTGTATGTCTCTCTCTCACTCTGTGTATGTCTCTCTCTCACTCTGTGTATGTCTCTCTCTCACTCTGTGTATGTCTCTCTCTCTCTGTGTTTGTCTCTCTCACTCTGTGTATGTCTCTCTCACTCTGTGTATGTCTTTCTCTCTCTCTCTCTCTCTCTCACTCTGTGTATGTCTCTCTCTCTCTGTGTATGTCTCTCTCTCACTCTGTGTATGTCTCTCTCTCACTCTGTGTATGTCTCTCTCTCACTCTGTGTATGTCTCTCTCTCACTCTGTGTATGTCTCTCTCTCTCTGTGTATGTCTCTCTCACTCTGTGTATGTCTCTCTCTCACTCTGTGTATTTCTCTCTCTCTCTCTCTGTGTATGTCTCTCTCACTCTGTGTATGTCTCTCTCACTCTGTGTATGTCTTTCTCTCTCTCTCTCTCTCTCATTCTCTCTCTCTCTCTGTATGTCTCTCTCACTCTGTGTATGTCTCTCTCTCTGTGTTTATGTCTCTCTCACTCTGTGTATGTCTTTCTCTCTCTCTCTCTCTCATTCTCTCTCTCTGTATGTCTCTCTCACTCTGTGTATGTCTTTCTCTCTCTCTCTCTCTCATTCTCTCTCTCTGTATGTCTCTCTCACTCTGTGTATGTCTTTCTCTCTCTCTCTCTCATTCTCTCTCTCTCTGTATGTCTCTCTCACTCTGTGTATGTCTTTCTCTCTCTCTCTCTCTCTCTCATTCTCTCTCTCTCTCTGTATGTCTCTCTCACTCTGTGTATGTCTTTCTCTCTCTCTCTCTCTCTCATTCTCCCTCTCTCTGTATGTCTCTCTCACTCTGTGTATGTCTCTCTCTCTCTCTCTGTATGTCTCTCTCTCTCTCTCTCTCTGTGTATGTCTCTCTCTCTCTCTGTGTATGTCTCTCTCTCTCTCTCATTCTCTCTCTCTCTGTATGTCTCTCTCACTCTGTGTATGTCTCTCTCTCTCTCTCTGTGTATGTCTCTCTCTCTCTCTGTATGTCTCTCTCTCGCTCTCTCTCATTCTCTCTCTCTGTATGTCTCTCTCACTCTGTGTATGTCTCTCTCTCTCTGTGTGTATGTCTCTCTCACTCTGTGTATGTCTCTCTCTCTCTGTATGTCTCTCTCTCTTTGTGTATGTCTCTCTCTCTCTGTGTATGTCTCTCTCTCTCTCTGTGTATGTCTCTCTCTCTGTGTATGTCTCTCTCTCTCTCTCTCTGTATGTCTCTCTCTCTCTGTGTATGTCTCTCTCTCTCTCTGTGTATGTCTCTTTCTCTCTCTGTGTGTATGTCTCTCTCTCTCTCTGTGTATGTCTCTCTCTCTATGTATGTCTCTCTCACTCTGTGTATGTCTTTCTCTCTCTCTCTCTCATTCTCTCTCTCTGTATGTCTCTCTCACTCTGTGTATGTCTTTCTCTCTCTCTCTCATTCTCTCTCTCTGTATGTCTCTCTCACTCTGTGTATGTCTCTCTCTCACTCTGTGTATGTCTCTCTCTCTGTGTATGTCTCTCTCTCTCTGTGTATGTCTCTCTCTCACTCTGTGTATGTCTCTCTCTCTCTCTCTGTGTATGTCTCTCTCACTCTGTGTATGTCTCTCTCTCTGTGTATGTCTCTCTCACTCTGTGTATGTCTCTCTCTCTGTATGTCTCTCTCTCTGTGTATGTCTCTCTCTCTCTGTATGTCTCTCTCTCTGTGTATGTCTCTCTCTCTCTGTGTATGTCTCTCTCTCTCTCTGTGTATGTCTCTCTCACTCTGTGTATGTCTCTCTCTCTCTGTGTATGTCTCTCTCACTCTGTGTATCTCTCTCTCTCTGTGTAAGTCTCTCTCTCTCTGTGTATGTCTCTCTCACTCTGTGTATGTCTCTCTCTCACTCTGTGTATGTCTCTCTCACTCTGTGTATGTCTCTCTCTCTCTGTGTGTATGTCTCTCTCTCTGTGTATGTCTCTCTCTCACTCTGTGTATGTCTCTCTCTCACTCTGTGTATGTCTCTCTCTCTCTGTGTATGTCTCTCTCTCTCTCTGTGTATGTCTCTCTCTCACTCTGTGTATGTCTCTCTCTCTCTGTGTATGTCTCTCTCTCACTCTGTGTATGTCTCTCTCACTCTGTGTATGTCTCTCTCTCACTCTGTGTATGTCTCTCTCACTCTGTGTATGTTTCTCTCACTCTGTGTATGTCTCTCTCTCTCACTCTGTGTATGTCTCTCTCTCTCTCACTCTGCGTATGTCTCTCTCACTCTGTGTATGTCTCTCTCACTCTGTGTATGTCTCTCTCACTCTGTGTATGTCTCTCTCACTCTGTGTATGTCTCTCTCTCACACTGTGTATGTCTCTCTCTCACTCTGTGTATGTCTCTCTCACTCTGTGTATGTCTCTCTCACTCTGTGTATGTCTCTCTCACTCTGTGTATGTCTCTCTCTCACTCTGTGTATGTCTCTCTCTCTCTGTGTATGTCTCTCTCACTCTGTGTATGTCTCTCTCTCTCTCTGTGTATGTCTCTCTCACTCTGTGTATGTCTCTCTCTCTGTGTATGTCTCTCTCACTCTGTGTATGTCTCTCTCACTCTGTGTATGTCTCTCTCACTCTCTGTGTATGTCTCTCTCTCTCTCACTCTGTGTATGTCTCTTTCTCACTCTGTGTATGTCTCTCTCACTCTGTGTATGTCTCTCTCTCTCTGTGTATGTCTCTCTCACTCTGTGTATGTCTCTCTCACTCTGTGTATGTCTCTCTCTCTCTGTGTATGTCTCTCTCTCTCTCTCTCTCTCACTCTGTGTATGTCTCTCTCTCTCTCACTCTGTGTATGTCTCTCTCTCTCACTCTGTGTATGTCTCTCTCTCTCTCTCACTCTGTGTATGTCTCTCTCTCTCTCTGTATGTCTCTCTCACTCTGTGTATGTCTCTCTCTCTCTCTCTGTATGTCTCTCTCACTCTGTGTATGTCTCTCTCTCTCACTCTGTGTATGTCTCTCTCTCTCTCACTCTGTGTATGTCTCTCTCTCTGTGTATGTCTCTCTCACTCTGTGTATGTCTCTCTCTCTCTCACTCTGTGTATGTCTCTCTCTCTCTCTCACTCTGTGTATGTCTCTCTCTCTCTCTCACTCTGTGTATGTCTCTCTCTCTCTGTGTATGTCTCTCTCACTCTGTGTATGTCTCTCTCTCTGTGTATGTCTCTCTCACTCTGTGTATGTCTCTCTCTCTCTCTCTCACTCTGTGTATGTCTCTCTCTCTCTCACTCTGTGTATGTCTCTCTCTCTGTGTATGTCTCTCTCACTCTGTGTATGTCTCTCTCACTCTGTGTATGTCTCTCTCACTCTGTGTATGTCTCTCTCACTCTGTGTATGTCTCTCTCACTCTGTGTATGTCTCTCTCTCTCTCACTCTGTGTATGTCTCTCTCACTCTGTGTATGTCTCTCTCTCTCTCTCTCTCACTCTGTGTATGTCTCTCTCTCTGTGTATGTCTCTCTCACTCTGTATCTCTCTCTCTCTCTCTCTCTCTCACTCTGTGTATGTCTCTCTCTCTGTGTGTATGTCTCTCTCACTCTGTGTATGTCTCTCTCACTCTGTGTATGTCTTTCTCTCTCTCTCTCTCTCTCTCTCTCACTCTGTGTATGTCTCTCTCTCTCTCTGTGTATGTCTCTCTCACTCTGTGTATGTCTCTCTCTCACTCTGTGTATGTCTCTCTCTCACTCTGTGTATGTCTCTCTCTCACTCTGTGTATGTCTCTCTCTCTGTGTATGTCTCTCTCACTCTGTGTATGTCTCTCTCACTCTGTGTATGTCTTTCTCTCTCTCTCTCTCTCTCTCTCTCACTCTGTGTATGTCTCTCTCTCTCTGTGTATGTCTCTCTCTCACTCTGTGTATGTCTCTCTCTCACTCTGTGTATGTCTCTCTCTCACTCTGTGTATGTCTCTCTCTCACTCTGTGTATGTCTCTCTCTCTCTGTGTATGTCTCTCTCACTCTGTGTATGTCTCTCTCTCACTCTGTGTATTTCTCTCTCTCTCTCTCTGTGTATGTCTCTCTCACTCTGTGTATGTCTCTCTCTCTCTCTCTCTGTGTATGTCTCTCTCTCTCTCTCTCTGTATGTCTCTCTCTCGCTCGCTCTCATTCTCTCTCTCTCTCTGTATGTCTCTCTCACTCTGTGTATGTCTCTCTCTCTCTCTGTGTATGTCTCTCTCACTCTGTGTATGTCTCTCTCTCTGTATGTCTCTCTCTCTCTTTGTGTATGTCTCTCTCTCTCTGTGTATGTCTCTCTCTCTCTCTCTGTGTATGTCTCTCTCTCTCTCTGTGTATGTCTCTCTCTCTCTCTCTCTGTATGTCTCTCTCTCTCTGTGTATGTCTCTCTCTCTCTCTGTGTATGTCTCTTTCTCTCTCTGTGTGTATGTCTCTCTCTCTCTCTGTGTATGTCTCTCTCTCTCTGTATGTCTCTCTCACTCTGTGTATGTCTTTCTCTCTCTCTCATTCTCTCTCTCTCTCTGTGTATGTCTCTCTCACTCTGTGTATGTCTCTCTCTCTCTGTGTATGTCTCTCTCTCTCTGTGTATGTCTTTCTCTCTCTCTCTCTCTCTCTCATTCTCTCTCTCTCTGTATGTCTCTCTCACTCTGTGTATGTCTCTCTCTCTCTCTCTCTCATTCTCTCTCTCTGTATGTCTCTCTCACTCTGTGTATGTCTTTCTCTCTCTCTCTCTCTCATTCTCTCTCTCTGTATGTCTCTCTCACTCTGTGTATGTCTCTCTCTCTCTCTGTATGTCTCTCTCACTCTGTGTATGTCTCTCTCTCTCTGTGTATGTCTCTCTCTCTCTCTGTGTATGTCTCTCTCTCTCTGTGTATGTCTCTCTCTCTCTCTGTATGTCTCTCTCTCTCTGTGTATGTCTCTCTCTCTGTGTATGTCTCTCTCTCTCTCTGTATGTCTCTCTCTCTCTGTGTATGTCTCTCTCTCTCTCTGTGTATGTCTCTCTCTCTCTCTGTATGTCTCTCTCTCTCTCTCTCTGTGTATGTCTCTCTCACTCTGTGTATGTCTTTCTCTCTCTCTCATTCTCTCTCTCTGTATGTCTCTCTCACTCTGTGTATGTCTTTCTCTCTCTCTCTCTCTCTCATTCTCTCTCTCTCTGTATGTCTCTCTCACTCTGTGTATGTCTCTCTCTCTCTCTCTGTGTATGTCTCTCTCACTCTGTGTTTGTCTCTCTCTCTCTCTCTCTCTCTCTCTCTCACTCTGTATGTCTCTCTCACTCTGTGTATGTCTCTCTCTCTCTCTCTGTATGTCTCTCTCACTCTGTGTATGTCTCTCTCTCTCTCTCTGTATGTCTCTCTCACTCTGTGTATGTCTTTCTCTCTCTCTCTCTCTCTCATTCTCTCTCTCTCTCTGTATGTCTCTCTCACTCTGTGTATGTCTCTCTCTCTCTCTCTCTCTCTCTCTCTATCTCGCTCTCCCTCTCTCTAAATGGTAACTGAGTAATCAAGAGATTATAATTCTGACCCAGGAAATAACCCTACAGACACGCGCATGCAATATAACGGATGTCCTAATGAATACCCAGTCTTGTTGTTTTACTTGTCTAGTGCCATCTTGTTCCCGCTCCAAGTTTAATGTCCACATTATCCGTGCCTCTTGGTGTTTGTATTGTACCATATCTCGGACATCTCCTAAATTAGCATTGGAATACAAATAACGGTGTATGGCACCATCAGCCTACGCTGAAAAAAAAAATAAGTATCCTCAAAATATTTGCTTCATCAAATTTTCAAAGCGCCAAGTTTCGCCAGTATGTCTCTAATCCACGCCGACATCTGACAAGACAAAAGATAACTGCCCCACAGGTTGACATTCGAGAAAGATATTGGTTACAGAATATGCAGTAATGCACAATTAAACGGAAATATTTTTATTGTTAATACCACAGAGAAGCAAACAAATACACACTATACTGTCCGCTGTGTTTTGTGCTGTGTACTACGTGTTCATAAAAATGGCTAGTGGCATATTGTTGAACTATGTGGTTTGCCTTATGTAGTAATTTGTGCGCAACTGCTGGATTTTTTTTATATATATATATAGTGACACTGCTTTCTATCGACATTGACTTTAATTCTAGTGGCGAACTGTTTTGTTGGTTTTCCGGCAGCGGCCTTATACCTGCAAGTCTTTGTCTGTTCCACTTGTTACATAAGACAGTGAGGAGCATTTTGTGTGGTGTCCGCTGGTACAGGAACGGAGCATTTATGGGGTGACCCGTGCCGTGAAGTTGGAACCGTGACTAACAACTAACACACTCATATGTTGTCTGTACTAACCAAAGATGTCAAGTTATCTGAAGAGAAATCATTGCAACACTAACAATTTTAGTAGGCGAATGGAAACAATATGTGGAACAATACAAAAACAAAATTATGTGCGTATCATTTACATGACATCGCAATCAACCCCAGCATTTTCTGGCTGTTTTATTTAAATCGAATAGGCAATCTTTAAGTTCAGTTTCATATCATTTACGTTCAGTAGTTGTTTTATCAACGACAGATGCTCATATCACATAAATCAGCACAAGTATGTATGTTTCCAAATCTCCTGTGCCTGATTTAGAACCCTCGACTCGGCATGTCGTGGAAATGTGAAACTCGTTCACTGCCCCTAATCCAAAGCATCGGCGTGGAACAACATGAAAAGAAAATATAAGATATGTGTGTGAGTGTGTGTCCGATCATACGATACGCTTGATCAACTGAAACCCGTCCGTGCTGCGTTACACCGATACATACGTCATAACAGCCATTACCTACTGGGCAATGGGCAACAAGGAAAAGTATCCCCTTAAGCCCCCTTAAGAGGCCAAGTACATCCCGCAGTGGGATGCTTGTCTGAATGCATACGGCGACCACTTCTTGATGAGTTCAGGTGCATGCGTGCTTCCTACCTGTTGCTTTATTTAATTCGGCCACACCTGCTGATATACCTTTTATATGTTTTTGAAGCCTGTCACACCACCCGATCCTTCCAATACTTCAGTTTTGGTGATCTGATCTTGCCACTTAATGCCAAGTATTCTTTGCAGACACCGTACATAAAAGCTTTTTTCTAGGTGTAACTGATCACGTTTCATTGCCATACAGAAGAGTACTAAGGACACAGGCTTGATAGACCAGGACTTTTGTTGTGGTAGTAAGCTTTCTGTTATCCCTTACTCTATTATATATATATATATACACACATATATAGATACACATATACAGGGTGGTGGTTGAGGGGTCTCGAGGTATGTTGTCCGCCTCGAATGCTGGAGGTCCCGAGTTCAAGCCCCGGTGAGGACCGGGATTTATTTCACGTGGACTTCTAGTAATACAATTTCCCCTGGCATCTGGGTAGTGAGATCGGACGCCCGTGTGTATTGTTGCGCACGTAAAAATTCCCTTGGCAGTTGGAAATCGAAAAAGAGTAGCCTAACGGCGCTGCCGCAAAATTCCGAGTTACAAATCTACCCAAAGTATTTCAGGATCCTTGTCGGTGCTACGGATTTCGTGCACTGAGCTGAGTTTTTCCAGACTCAGGTTTGAGTTAGGAGGAGAACGGAGCACTTATGGGTTACACCCGTGTGCCGTGATGTTGATCCATCGACTAAACTAAACTATATACAGGGTGTTTTTTTAATGACTGTGCAGTGTTTAAAAATATTGCCGGTCCAATTTTTTTTATTTGCCTATTATGTTGCATGAATGTATATATATATATATATATATATATATATATATATATATATATATATATATATATATATATATATATATATATATATATATATATATATATATATATATATAGTAGTAGTAGTAGTAGTAGTAGTAGTAGTAGTAGTAGTAGTAGTAGTAGTAGTAGTAGTAGTAGTAGTAGTAGTAGTAGTAGTAGTAGTAGTAGTAGTAGTAGTAGTAGTAGTAGTAGTACTGTGTGTGTGTGTGTGTGTGTGTGCGTGTGTGCTGTTTACGTGTTTAAATGTAAGAGAGAGAGAGAGAGAGAGAGAGAGAGAGAGAGAGAGAGAGAGAGAGAGAGAGAGAGAGCACGTGAAGAACGATTTATGCCATAAATCCTTGCCTCTTGAGGATATAAAAAAGAATTCCTGTGTGTTACATAGAACGACGTGTACCTTATGGCTATGAGACTTGGATAAGTTATTGAACCAAGCCTCACACAAATCTCCCGGAGTCTCGTAGACGTGGTTGTACAGAGGCTAAATGTGGCCCCATGGCACATGCTGCCGTTGAGACCTTCACATATTCTCAGACATGACACATGGGGTGGGTGTCTTGTTTCTTTCCTCGTTGGATTTCCTTTCCAGATTTCCCTGGATATTATGAACATTGCTTGATTGATTGACAAACAGGCCGAAAGATAATGCGGACGGACGGGTGGGCGGGCAAGCGGGAGGACGTGCGCGCGGGTGGATAGAATAGACAGATAGACAGCGATAGATAGACAGACATACAGATAGATAAATAGATAGGCGGGCGGGCAGGATGGCGGGCGTGCGGACGGACGGACGGACGGACGGACGGACGGACGGACGGACGGACGGACGGACGGACGGACGGACGGACGGACGGACGGACGGACGGACGGACGGACGGACAGACAGACAGACAGACAGACAGACAGACAGACAGACAGACAGACAGACAGACAGACAGACAGACAGACAGACAGACAGACAGACAGAAGACAGATAGATAGATAGATAGATAGATAGATAGATAGATAGATAGATAGATAGATAGATAGATAGATAGATAGATAGATAGATAGATAGATAGATAGATAGACGGGCGGACGGATGGATGGATGGATATGCAGGCAGACAGTGAGTACGTAGGCAGGCAGGTCGGTAGAATGGTGAAGAGAAACCCC
Source organism: Cepaea hortensis (assembly GCA_963921405.1). Lineage (NCBI taxonomy): Eukaryota > Metazoa > Mollusca > Gastropoda > Stylommatophora > Helicidae > Cepaea > Cepaea hortensis. Next base: position 45,482,160 of record OY992897.1, read on the forward strand.
GTTTAAACCATAAACCAATCATGAGTTACCAGTGAGCTCAACATCGGTGATTTATGAACGTAAATGAGATTTCCCGAAGCAACCGGAAAATGAATCAGGACGGGGTTGCTCCGAATCTACCCCACTTTAGTGTTCCTGTATAAACACTGGTTGCCTGCCCCTGCTGGGTAAACACTGGGCGGTAAGCAATATTGTGGTTCTGCAATGAGGGACAACAGAGAAAACTTGCAAACAAGTGGATGTCACGTACGAAACACGGAAATTCCCCCAGGAAATATAAATTATATAAGCTAAGATGCTGGCTGTAGCAGAATATACATTATGGCAAGCTATTATCTTATATATAAAAGGCGATCTCCGTCCATCTGTATGTATGTATGTATGTATGTATGTCCTTTATACGTTCGCGAACGGCCCATCCGATTGAGATGAAATTTTCTATACGCCTTCCTTTCAATCTAGCGCTGCCAACTGTGATATTTTGTTAGTGTGAAATCGCCTGCTTACTCAGTATTATTTCATTTTTCATTTTTCATCATAATTTCATATATCTCAGGGGACCTAACTTTGTAAAAGTTATTTCAAGGGGCATAACTTTTCTGTATAACTTATAGTCATATTGTGGCATCGTTTTCAAAGATTTATAAACTCTTTGTCCATAGTTATGTACCGGCATATGAGTTATAATAAATAATGATACAATCTGTAAGGCATTTTCAAAGTTTTCATAAAAATAATGCACAATGCATAACATTGTAACTCATCTTTTTTTGCTTAAGAAGTTACTGTAGTCATGCAGGTGATTAGAAAGAGTTTTCATTAAAAATAATGGATGGTGTGTGGAAGGACATTCTTTTAAGTTACTTTTTTTGTTGTATGAATTTAATGAGAACTTATATGACTACTTATATGAATTAAATGAGATGCTCCCCACCAGGGACTGGGCGAAGCCGGACAGGGTCAGGCAGACAGATAGACAGACAGACAGACAGATAGACAGTCGGGAACAGGAACTTATATGACTACTTATATAAATTAAATGAGATGCTTCACACCAGGAGCTGGGCGATGCCGGGCCGGGTCAGACAGACAGACAGACAGACAGACAGACAGACAGACAGACAGACAGACAGACAGACAGACAGATAGTCGGTAACGGGAACGGGAACTTATATGACTACTTATATGAATGAAATGAGATGCTCCCCACCAGGGACTGGGCGAAGCCGGGCAGGGTCAGGCAGACAGATAGACAGACAGATAGACAGACAGATAGACAGTCGGGAACGGGAACTTATATGACTACTTATATGAATTAAATTAGATGCTCCACACCAGGACTTGGGCAATGCCGGGCCGGGTCAGACAGACAGACAGACAGACAGACAGACAGACAGACAGACAGACAGACAGACAGACAGACAGACAGACAGACAGACAGACAGACAGACAGACAGACAGACAGACAGACAGTCGGTAACGGTAACGAGAACTTATATGACTACTTATATGAATTAAATGAGATGCTCCCCACCAGGGTCTGGGCGAAGCCGGGCAGGGTCAGCTAGTATATATATATACGTCTTGCGTAGTTGTTAGACTCTGTCTGTCTGTCTGTCTGTCTGTCTGCGTACCTCCTTCCTACTTACCTATATACCTGCCTACCTGACCACCCACCGACCAACTTCTCTACCTACCTACCTGTCTCTCTGTCAATCTTCTGACAGATCTGGGATGTAGAGAAGGTGATGTGCCATAGTCGAGGTTTATACTTAGCAAGATCATTTTACATGTTCATGTGAGGTATCCTGGGCAGACACTAGTCTGCTGGTCATCCTGGGCAGACACTAGTCTGCTGGTCATCCTGGGCAGACACTAGTCTGCTGGTCATCCTGGGCAGACACTAGTCTGCTGGTCATCCTGGGCAGACACTAGTCTGCTGGTCATCCTGGGCAGACACTAGTCTGTGGGACATCCAGGGCAGACACTAGTCTGTGGGACATCCTGGGCAGACATTAGTCTGCTGGACATCCTGGGCAGACACTAGTCTGCTGGTCATCCTGGGCAGACACTAGTCTGCTGGACATCCTGGGCAGACACTAGTCTGTGGGACATCCAGGGCAGACACTAGTCTGTGGGACATCCAGGGCAGACACTAGTCTGCTGGACATCCTGGGCAGACATTAGTCTGTGGGACATCCTGGGCAGACACTAGTCTGTGGGACATCCAGGGCAGACACTAGTCTGTGGGACATCCAGGGCAGACACTAGTCTGTGGGACATCCAGGGCAGACACTAGTCTGTGGGACATCCAGGGCAGACACTAGTCTGTGGGACATCCTGGGCAGACATTAGTCTGCTGGACATCCTGGGCAGACACTAGTCTGCTGGTGATCCTGGGCAGACACTAGTCTGCTGAACATCCTGGGCAGACACTAGTCTGTGGGACATCCTGGGCAGACACTAGTCTGTGGGACATCCTGGGCAGACACTAGTCTGCTGGACATCCTGGGAAGACACTAGTCTGCTGGTCATCCTGGGCAGACACTAGTCTATGGGACATCCTGGGCAGACACTAGTCTGCGGGTCATTCTAGGCAGACACTAGTCTATGGGTCATCCTGGGCAGACACTAGTCTGCTGGACATCCTGGATAGACATTAGTTCGTGGGACATCCTGGGCAGACACTAGTCTGTGGGACTTTCAAGGCAGACTCTAGTCTGAGAGACATCCTGCGCAGATACTAGTCTGTGGGACATCCTGGGCAGACGCTAGTCTATCGGAAATTCTGCGCAGATACTAGTCTGTGTGACATACTAGGCAGATTACTAACCATCTATCTTATTCTTCATCATCTTTATTGTGTGTCCATCTTTCTCTTGCCTAATTGTATATCTATGTCATCCGTCTTTCTTTTTTCCCTTCTGTATGCCGTATCTGTTCTCTGTCCCTGTGAGTTTTGTTTCTATATTTCTTCGTCCATTCGTCTGCTATCTGTCTGCCTGACAGTTTACTTTATAACAGACTGTAACAATAATATAATGACACGTTTTATATTCCTGGTAAGCCAATGGATAGTCTAAAATACCATAGATTAGCCTACCACTGTACAGCCTACAACGAAAGCAACCGAGACAAAACATTGTTTTTACATCTAAAAATGGAAAAACGATACACGTTAAACACCTAAATTACCAGACACACGAACCAAACAGTTTCAACAAAGTTAGAAACTTCCAATCATTTATTTGGTGCTGGCGTATAATCGGATCTGACAGGAGGCACGGACTGAGAAAGCAATGAAGTATGACTCATTACCTCACGTAGGCTAAAACCTCCAGTTCATAATGGAGACATTATATGTCCTTAAGGCTAAGAAACCAATTACATTAAAACAAACAACAAAAGAAACACAGACACGCAGACAGACAGACAGACAAGCAGACAGACAGACAGACAGACAGACAGACAGACAGACAGACAGACAGACAGACAGACACAGACAGACAGACAGCCAGACACGCAGACACGCAGACAGACAGACAGACAGACAGACAGACAGACAGACAGACAGACAGACAGACAGCCAGCCAGGCAGGCAGGCAGGCAGGCAGACAGACAGACAGACAGACAGACAGACAGACAGACAGACAGACAGACAGACAGACAGACAGACAGACAGACAGACAGACAGACAGACAGACAGACAGACAGCGAAATTAAAGCAACACATTCAAAAACATGGGCGTCGGCAAAGAAAGTAGATTGCGGGAGAAATTATGTAAAAAGAGTCTACAGAAATACCCTTCTGAGTGTAATAGAGCACCAGATTAACATGATAAGATTTCTTAGCTTTAGTCCACGCCGACCCCATTTCCTTCTTTTCCATGTGTAGCAAGGATCTGTATCTTGCAATTGACTATCTTCTTCTCAATATAGTGCTTTCTTTGTGCCGTTGTCGATCATATCTGCCCGTTTCCAGTGCTGCAAACGATTTATGATACTCATGTTCCTTCATGCAAGGACATCAGATCCTCCAGCATGTTCTCTCTTGGTCTTCCCGTTACTCTCTTTCCCTCCATCCTTCCCGTTTTAATGATGTCAGCGACTTACTTGCGACAGGTATTTCAGGACTCCCCTACTTTTGCACCACACGAAATAATAACTCGTGTCATTTGCAAAAGGGTACAATTTATTTAGAGCTGATTACAAACAAGCTCCGCGAGCGGAATACTTCATTGACAATAAACATCATAGTACGTTACACAGATGCAATGAATAGGTGATAATGATACTATTAATCACAGAATGGAATCTACAGCCTAACAATCACTATTGTCTATAAACCTATAGTATTCATAAGGAACACGTCTACTCTCTAGCCGTCTCAGTCGCAGTCTGAGCCACGCTTCTAGTTGCGTGTTCAAACACGGACGTTGGATCCTCCGTGCGCTAGCAAGTCTTGCGTGCGTGGTGTCCCAGCACGCTGGTCAGTTAACTAGAGTAACCTGTACTCCATGGTTACTCGTCGAGGCGAGTTTCCTAGTGTCTTGGGAAACCCTCGCTCACTTACACTCAAGGCCCTTTTGGTTGACACAAGTGTGTCCCGTTGTGAAGCTATTTATAGCGCTCGTGTCTCTTCTGTCTGGTGTTCTTTAATGGTCTCTGTCTTAGATCTATTTCTTATATTCTTAACTCTGTAAACTCTTATTTAGATCTTTGACAATGAAATACTCCAGATTTCGCCTTCTCATGACATGCCCAAAGAATGTCTTCGTATGGTGCATGCAACCAGTTATATATGTGTGAGTTAACGTCTTTCAACTTTCTCCGTAATCCCGTATACTCTCGTGAGTAACGTGGCGTTGCGCGAGAATCTGTAGCGGTTCTCTCCGCGTCGGTAACTTACTGGGTATGTGAGCCGGCCGCTCAGAAAGCAATGGCAAACTACTGAGCGTAATCTTGCCAAGAAATCAAGAATCAGCAGAAAGATGCTGATGTTGATAGCGATGTCCTGTAAAGGATATGCGAACAGAAAAAAAAAAACGTCTTTCAAGATATCTCGATTGGTCTTCCTAACCGTCCACGGTGTTCTCGTCAATCTTCTATAAATCCACATCTCCGCATCTTCCCATAATTCCTTACTCGCCTGCTAATTGTCCCTGATTCTCTTCCATACACCAGGGCTGGCTCAATATTAATCTAATGAACTTTATTCCTCACATCGATTTACAGATTTACAAAGATATATTGCAGAGAACAACATCTCCATCTTGTGAGATGTGCTATTGCTTGGGCTATTATACATTTGCCGGCTTCATGGCTTAGAGGTTATGACTTTTCTCCGTAATCTCGTATACTCTCGTCGGTGACGTGATGACGGTGAGAATCAGCAGTGGTTCGAATCGCATCGGTAACTTACGGGGTATGTGAGTGAGCCGGCCGCTCAGAAAGCAATGGCAAACTACTGAGCGTAATCTTGCCAAGAAATCAACATACAGCTAAAAGATGCTGGTGTTGACAGCGATGTCCTGTAAAGGATATGCAAAAAAAAACACACAAAAAAACATACAATTCTACATTTAACTTCCTTAATGCATTTTCCATCTCGTAACACCAAGATCACAATATACAAAACACTGATCAGACCAGTTTTGCTGTATGGCTCAGAAACCTGGAGTACAACGAAAGGAGACGAAGCCTTGTTACAAACCTTTGAGAACAAAGTTTTAAGTCGCATCTTTGGACCCATTAGGGACACACAAAGTGGAGAGGGGAAAAGAAGAAGTAACAAAGACATTTATGATCTGTTTAAGTCCCCGCTAATCACTGGTATCATGAAGGCTAATAGACTACAATGGCTGGGGCATATAGAAAGAATGGAAGATAATAGGGAAACAAAACTCGCTTACACTCAGGAAATAAATGACCGTAGACCCCGAGGTAGACCAAGAAGACGGTGGAGAGATAATACATATACAGACCTACAAGCACTTGGAATCAACGACTGGCAAGAGAAGGTCCACCAGAGAGACGAACGGAGACGGATTGTATCTGCAGCAAAGAACCTCAATGGCTCGGAACGCTGAAGAAGAAGAAGAAGAAGAATGCATTTTCCATCTTTTGTTATCAAAGTAACCAAATACTTACATATGTTGACTTGTTTTAGATTGGTTTCATTCACTATGAATCTTTACATGGGTATGCATTTTGTTCTTTACAGTAATTAATGCTTCTGTTTTTCTGTTATTCAGTCAATGTCCTTTGTTTTTAATTCCCGTTGCAATTATATCTATCATTTCTCGTAACTGCGTTTCATTTTCAGCGACCACAGTTGATTATTGTGCCTGTATTTTAATGAAACACGCTGCCAGGATGTACACTTATATTATTTCCGTCAGTTATGTGCAGTAGAAGCTTGACAAAGAGAGGAGTGAATGAAAATACACAAGAATGTAACGACAGAGAAAGAAAGAAACAAACAATAAATAAAAACAGACAGACAGACAGACAGACAGACAGACAGACAGACAGACAGACAGACAGACAGACAGACAGGCAGGCAGGCAGGCAGGCAGGCAGAATGAAAGAAAGAAAGAAAGAAAGAAAGAAAGAAAGAAAGAAAGAAAGAAAGAAAGAAAGAAAGAAAGAAAGAAAGAAAGAAAACCAGACAACTATACTCTCAGACTTGAATACATCCAGAAAAGAATGAAGAACAGACGGAAGGCAGGACATAATTAAGAAATAAAAATGAAATACATACAAGACAAGCTGATAGACAATCAGAAACCCTGCCAAGCAGGTAAAATAAAAATAAACAGTGACCTCTCAAATGGGAGCACTTACCGTTCACAAAACAAACACAATACAATGCACAACGTCTCCGTGAAGTCACAGCCACTGACATCTACAGCGCTAGACACAAATAGATGGTAAACACGCTGGCCAGAGAGCAGCTATCACTACAGAATTACCACAGGTCCGTGTGAGTACACTTGCCGCGGGCGCTCAGATGTCACCTTTTCCACCAGCTGGCTTTGTCATGCGTGGTAATTTCACGGCCGGTTAGTG
>OY992897.1:45494230-45501730 GCA_963921405.1 Cepaea hortensis
GACAGTATCAACCAATTAAAAGAGGTGTTAGGCAGGGATGTGTGATGTCTCCAGATCTTTTTTCCCTATACAGTGAAAATATTTTCAGAAATGTAGAGGATATAAATGGAATCAGCATTGGAGGACGAAACATCAATAACATTAGATATGCGGATGATACAGTATTAATTGCAGACAATGCGCAGGACCTGCAACAATTAGTAGATGCGGTTGTTGTACAAAGTGAGCAACTGGGGTTAGAATTAAATTGTAAAAAGACTCAGGTTATGGTCGTCACTAGGAAGGAAGAAGTGCCACAATGTAATATACAAGTAAATGGAAATATTCTTCAACAAGTGAATCGGTACAATCATCTTGGAACAGTCATAACATCTGATGGGAGATGCCTTGAAGAGATTAGAACAAGAATCGCCATGGCGAAAGTAGCCTTTAGCAAGATGAAAAACATTCTGACCAATAAAAGGATGTCAATTGAAACGAGAAAAAGAGTGTTGATGGGATACATAGAGCCTGTTCTTTTGTATGGATGTGAAACTTGGACAATGGGCAGTCAAGCTGAAAAACATCTTATGGCTGCAGAAATGTGGTTTCTGAGGAAAATGCAAAGAATACCATGGACAGACAGAAAAACCAATGACCAAGTACTACAGGAGACAAATGAACATCGTAAACTTATTAGAGAAATTAGGCGTAGACAGTCAAAATTTTTTGGACATGTTATGAGAAGAAATGGATTGGAGAACTTGGTGACAATTGGCAAGATCGAAGGAAACAGACCAAGAGGCAAACCGAGAGGAAAATACCTGGATGGCATGGCCACATGGCATGGACGAGACAGGAACACTGAGCTGATCCACGACACTGGTGATCGAGTGAAATGGCGAGTCATGGCAGCCCACGCTTTAAGGCATGGCACATGATTCATTGATATATATATATATATATATATATATAGCGTTGTTTATGCCCATTCCCTCCACAAAGCCATACTGTTCATCACTAATTTCTGGTTTAACCTTGTTTCTTATTCTTTTCATAATTATTCTGGCCAAGTTTTGTCATATGACTCATAAGATTTATTGTGCGATGATCTTCGCACTCGAAAACGCCTGGTTTCTTTGGCAGAGCTATACAGGTGGATTTTAATAGGTCACTAGGAATGTACCCACTACGGTAGATGTCATTTACAAATTTCCAAAAATCACCTAGAGCCTCAATTTCTTCTACTGTGATGTTTATCTGGACGGAGTCCCTTTCCTTTCTTTATGCGATGAAGTGCATCTTCAACTTCCGCTGCAAGTATTCGTGGGCCCTCACCATTGTTTTGAAAATTTACACCCGGTCTCCTAACATCATACAGCTCTTCCAGATATTCCGTCTATCTATTGACTATATCATCTTGCCCCATCAATATTGCACCGTTCTCCGATTTTAAACAGCCAGTGGTATTCCTTGTGCATACCCTTAGATTACGTTGAAGAGGTGAATCATACTCATATTTAGACACCAAGATGTGTTAGTTAAGTTGTCCGCGTACTGTGGTAAATGGTGATGGTTTTGGGTATGTGGAATGGAAAAGGTTCGAAGAGAAAGGTGAAGGACAGAGACACGTTACAAAGAAGTTGCTAGTTGTTTTTGAAACGTTAGTGACTCCATTATATGATGCGGTGAGATATGTTTTATGTTCTATTTGTGAGAGACAAGAGGAAACCATTCTAGTTGCTAAATTTGCTTATTTCAGTGTGACAGCCTAAACCAGCGTTCATGCTATACATAAAACAGGCTGCTTTAAGAAGAGTGGCACTTGCCACAAGTAACCTTTATCCGGTCAAATGATGAAACAACCGATGAAACAACAAGAGTTATTAAAAGTTGTATCAAAGGTTAACAATGCAAAGTGGAAGAATCATTACACCAGACATGAAGTTGCTGGTTACTACACTATCTTACGTCATCTCCAAATGTATTTGGTTTTTATTAACCCCTATGTTTCAGGATAAAGCTTTCCTGTATTCTATTCATCTTTTTATTATGTCGGCAATATTAACTATAATTTGTCCATTTTTTCTGGAAGAAAGTTTAGAACAATATTCCAAAGTGACTTGGTGGGTGTTATGCAGTGACCCGTTTTCCTTGTATACCTTTTATTTGAGCACAACTTATTCAAAATACAACAATTTTTAAAAAAAAAATAACTAACAAAAGATTGATAAAGAGAGCATTACAAAAATATTTCATAAAGAAAGCAGAACACTGACCATAAAATATGTGTAAATATCGTACATTAAAAGAGATAAAATTATTAATGTCTAGATGATCGACTAAGTCTAAGGGCGAGGCTATGGTGGGAGGATAGGTCCAGTGGCTGTGATTGGAGGTCATATCCGTGGGGTATGGAGTGGTTTAGATCATGGGTGGTGTGGCAGGTAAATTAGGCGTGTTCCTCTTGATTATATTGGAGCAATCGCCGACATATTTTATTGAATGCTAATGTGATGAGTCCATCAGTGGTCAAATGGTTTTTCATAATTGCCGCCAAATGTGCCTGTTAGTTCTTCAAAATCTGAGAGTAGACAGGAAGGACCCTCCTGATTGGCCTGTTCCTCCGCACAGCCAATGCAGTATGATTCCCGTTCAGACTGAGGACTGTCCAGATTTTTTATTAGTTTGTCTTGAAGACATATCTGTAAGTATATAAAAGTTATCTCGTTATTAGAAGTTACATTACAAGGTCCTCGGTGTGGATTGTTTGGTTAATGTGAAGGGTATTGTGGGTGTTGGTGATTGCTTGTTGGTGGTTGGGGATGTTTCCGGACTACCTTGTTGTCGATTATACTCGAGAACACAGTTCTCAATTCACGTGACATTTAAGGTAATTAGCTCCTCTTTGATAAAGTGCTCGTGTAACAACACATCACGTAACCGATACGTTACTAGGTCCTCAAAACTACCACAAAGAGTGAATCAGTGGATTGTCAGCTCCTTGTGCGGGTGGGGAAATTAATGCACGCCATACAATAGCTGTATGGTTCCTCTATTAATATGAACAAGTTTCTAATTAACCTGAGTATTCTGTAAATCATAAATATGTTTATATGTATAGGCGAGACCTATAAGTCCATCTCTGGTAAGTACATGCGGGCCTGCTATTTCTTTCTCAAACTCATAACCTAGATTGGGATTAGGATCTAAATAATATCTTGAAGAGCATCACTTTCTGTTATTAAAGGAATAGCAATCTTTGAACTGATAGAATCAGTAAGTTGGACAAGATCGCTGAGTAGTTTTGTTGGATCCTGTATATCTGCTTCGAATTTCTTATTCACACTTTGAACGTCTCCGAGAATATGCTTGAGAAATATGAGATACACATAGTTTTTCATGTCGCTAAACATAGAATGTAGAAGTTCTGCTGTATAACCGCGCTCGTTGAATCTTGCTATATCAAAATGAGTTCTGAGCTAGACCCACTGCAGAAATATTTTGACAATGGCAGATTGATTGATTGATTGATTGATTGATTGATTGATTGATTGATTGATTGATTTAGGAACCGACATCACAGCATTCGGGGCATTCCCATAAGCGCTCCGTCACCATCCTCAGAAGCCAGAGAAGAGTTCCAACCCCAATAGTACCAGTAGCAATCTGATTATATGTGCGTCTCGCCTTTACTCTTTACTCCCTATTAATCCACTGGAGCCCTACGCGTGTCAGTCTTTCCAAGCTAGGACACAGAATCAGATGAGTACATTTAATTAATGTAATTAGTTTAATAGTTTAATATTGTCATAGTGTGTTTCATGTAGGTTTGTGTTGGTTTGTATTTGTTTGTCCTGTGCTGACGAAGGCTTTGGCCGCAACGTCCAATTTGTCTCTTGTTGTCGTGTTTTAGTAAAGCTCACAATCTACTTCTTGTTTTTTTTTTTTTTTTTGGTGATTCATTCATTGCCTTTACTCTAAGCGTCGAGCATCGGCCAGATCCCCTCGTCACTCCACGCTGTCGCATTCTTGCCAGACCATGGTGATCCATTTGCTCCTCCGAGGTGTACACATACTCCCACACGGCCGCAACCACGTCTTCCTTATCATGCATCAATACTCCACCAAGTTTTGCAGAGCCAGCCAGTCTGTCTGCCTGTTCATTCCCCAGCACATCAGCATGCCCCGGAGAAAATATCCAGGCAATGCTTGCCACCCGTGACTTCCGAAGCGAAGCAAGCCACTCGGCACGAAGCTTGCCTGTCCTCACCCTACTCAGCAATCTTTCTGAGTCAGTTACAATCACGATGTGTGTGTGTGTGTATCGTATTCTCCATCCAGCTGAAAGCTGCACTGACTGCCTCCACCTCCATTCTTAAGCTAGATGTTGTGGCATGATATGCCAAACTCTCCTGCACCAAACGTCGACCATTAGCCTTTGCCAAGAAACCCCAGGCACTTCTACTATCTCTCAACACCGAACCATCTGTGAAGATAATCACATCCCCCGGGCGAGTATTATCCTGAATTAGTTGCTGGATTTCCACTTCTGTGGCCCCTGTTGGCCACTCCCTGCACTCCCGGCTCAATGTAATAATAACTCTGCACAACCTGACTGCTCCGCTGGCACTCTGACCCACTCCTCTCCTCGCCTAATGTTCTCCAAGGGGCACACCTGTCTGATCGTATCCTCCGCCTGAGCCATCCATGATTTCCCTCTTATCAGTCGCTGGCCCTTAACTGCGTCCAGCGCCTCATGCAACGGGTGAGTGTCTGGCTTAATTGAACAACCTTCAGCGGATGTTGTCCATCATTTATTGAAGCAAAAATCTCCCTGTACTTTGCTTGACGAATATTTGAGTGAGAAAACTAGTTTTATGTTTCTCTAATCATGAATTCTATGTTCCTGGGCAGACAAGCAGCTGCAGCCTGTGACACTGCCAGTTGAAGGGAATGACGTACACACCTAACTAGTACCAGATGAGGAACTTCGGATTTTAATTTTATGTACACTCCATTGTTTACCTCTGTCATGACAGATGCATTGTCAGTGCTGAGTGCAACTAGTCTTTGCAACTCAAGTCCATTCTTGTTTAAACAATCTTTTAACGCATTGCATATTGCCTGCGCGTTGCAGTCACTGACTTCAACTAAGTCTAAGTAAGTAACCACAAACTGCTTTCTTGTCTCTGAATAGTACCTAATAGTTACTCAAAGTAGCTTAGTTTCAGAAATGTCATTGCTCTCATCAGTCAATAAGCTGTATTTACTTTTGCCAAAATCAGCTATCAAGTCTGTTGTGAAATATGGTGCAAGTACATTTGAAATAACTGCTCTGCACTTAGTTCTCCTAAGCTTAAAGTTCTTGCAACCTTTGCTGTCACCAAAGTGTACCTTGCAGAGTTCACTTTAATGGTAAACAACGCGCAGCGAACAATGGCAGCTATGAAGAAAGACATGCATCTTTCTGTTTCTTTGACATTATTGTTCAGTTTGTCAAATGCAATTGTTGTTTGTCTTTTTGTACTGAATGGTTGTTCGGCTTTCTGATGTTTATTTGTATTCTTGAGCCTCTCAATATCACTTAACCTGGCTGCCATTGAACATTTGCAATATTTTCAAAAACACTTAGTATTATCCCCTTCTACTTTTAATAACCATTTTTGAAATCTCGAGTCACTGAGCTTCTGTTCTCTGAAATGCTGAGAATATTTCTTGCTCATGGTGAAACAAAAATAAACGTAAATGAAAGGATAATGTGGACAACACAATATTATTACCTCGACTACAAGCTAATATATTGACGTGTGGACTTGTCTTGTTTGCAAGATGGCGTTCGCTTTTAACTAAATTGTATTAAAGGTAGTTAAATTAGTTGAATATTGCGCGGTAACGGGCTAAGACTGTTTTACTCCCTCTCTTCACTTCAAATTCGGCGTTTTAGTGTTCCCAAAATGATTTTTAAAGTAAAATGACATGAAAAAGCTCAAAATTTGCGCGAAAAGCGTCAAAATGGCACCACTGAACACAGGGACTGACAATCGTTGTTATCTCAGCGTTTTCCTGGTGTGTCTAGGATTTATCTTTAACAGGCCACATTTGGATATGCTCAGATTTGGCGAGCCATTTTAGTAACATTTCCTAAATTGCTTTTTAATTACGCAACCTACATAGTTGGATACCTTATTAAGTCTGTAGATCAATTATAAGCCGAGATATTAATGTTTGTGTGTTAGGTTATCATTTAATATGAACAAAGAGGAAAATGCAATTTTAGCAGTTTGTTTTAGAAATAAACAAGAAAGAAGGAAACAAAGAAACAAAGAAAGAAAGGTGGACATAGTCCCAGCGCAGATAAAGCCGTTGAGGTGGGAAATGTCAAGTCTTCACATATTCTAGACCATGACATAGGTGGTAAATGCAAATACCTAAAATTAAGTTAGATGCATACCTCTGAAGTCGGAGTGGGTTCGCATGATGGTGAGGGACACTATTAGTAGGGAAAGCTAATCCACACACAAAATTCAGTCTATCAATACTGGAAGTAGTGTGAATGGACTACACTTGAGTTCAAAGTGCCCCCCCCCCTCTCCCTGCCATGCGGCGCACAGCGAAGATAGGGATTTAAAATAGGGAAAGTACAAGTGCGGCACAGACAGTGAACGCACACGCGTAAAGATTGGAAACGGGACGTCATAGAGGGACAGACGGGGAACAGTCATGAAAGAAGCAAGGCACACTGTCATCAAGAGGACACGATCTTTGAGAAAGGCATAAAGAGAATGACTGTACATCTAGAGAACTTGATGAAATGAAAGATGAAGGAGGAAGCAAAGACAGATGCAGGAATGAACGTGATCCGACACAGATTACAGACAGAAGTAGAGGAAGGAATAAGAGATAATAATGGGCCGACATTACAGTTGGAGAATGAGCGAAAGACTCAAGTCACACAGTTTTTCAATAGCAGAGTTACACGTTCTAACGTTTTACGTTGTTGTGCCAGTTCTGTCAACTTAAGAGGATGTAAGAGAATGATAATGATTATAAATATGTTTCATAACATTAAAAATACAGCAGAGCTGATCAGCCGGGCCGAATGGATAAAAGTGCTCGTTCTGAAAAATCAGGTGTGCTGATATCCTAAATCGGACAGTTGAACTAAAACGTTGGCTCCTCGTCCTTAACTTGGGGACGTAAATAACAATGGCGTAATGGCGTAAGGGTTAACGACTTTCTACGTAATCCCGTATATCCACATGAGGAACACGTGAGATTCGGCAGCAGATCGCGTCGTGTTGGTTACTTACGGGGTATGTGAGCCGGTCGCTCAGAAAGCAATGGCAAGCTTTTTTTTTTAAGTTGCATATCCCTTACAGGACGTTGCAGTAAACACTAGCATTTTCAGCTCTTGATGTTCTTGGCACGATTACGCTCAGTAGTTTGCCATTGATTACTGAGCGACCGGCTCACATACCACGTGAGTAACCAACGCGACGCGATCTGATACCGAATCTC